>JAOWBP010071995.1:0-30742 GCA_028571105.1 Tragopan temminckii
CGCCGCCCCCTCCTCCCGCCGGAGCGGCGGCTCGGCCCGGCTCGCCCGGGGATGCTGCCCTCAACTCCCCGCCCGCCGCCTGACACCGCCGCCGCCGCCGCCCTCTCCGCACCGGACGCCGCTCCGCTGCTGTCTCCGCGGCCACCTGCAGCAAGCCGGCTTCCCGCTCTCCGCCTCGCACCGCGGCGGAAGGAATAAAGAGCTCAGCCCGTCCCGACCTGCCCGGCCGGCACTCCCTCAGGCCGGGGCGGGCCGGGCCCCGCGGGCGGTCCCCGACGGCGGCCGCTTCTCCTCGTCCCCTGCGCGGTTCCACGCGGATGGACGCGCTGCCGCCGCTCGTTCCCCCCCGGCCGCGCCGCGCCGCCGCCTGAAGAAAACTTGGGACGGGGACGGCCCCGCCCGGGCTGCGGGGGACCCTTCCCCGCTCCAAGTTCGCGGGGGGACCCACCCGCCTGCCACAGGACTCCGGGCCGGGACCGCCGCCCGGCGCTCCCTTCCCTCGGCGAGAGCTCGGCGGGGACCCCCTGCCCCTGGCCGCGGTGCTGGGGAGGAGCGGGGGTGCCCTGGATGGCCCTGCGCACTGGGACAGCTTGGTTTGGGCAGGTCTTGCGCAGAGTTTCCCGGCTTCAAGGCACCTGGTCCCGGCGCTCCAGCAGCCTCCTGTGCCTCTCCTCTTCCCAGGAGCCCGAGCAGGCGGGCGGGGAGCGGCAACCGCCGCAGCACAAGCTGCCCCGGAGCAGCCGCCAGCCCCCCCGGCAGCTGCCCCCCTGCTGCGGCTGCTGCGGCCTGTCGGATCCCCGGGCGGCCAGGGGGGGACATGGTCCCCTCACTCGCCCCTTGCTGGCGGCCATGAAGAGGCAGAACGTGCGGACTCTGTCCCTCATCATCTGCACGTTCACTTACCTGCTGGTCGGGGCTGCCGTCTTTGATGCCCTGGAGTCCGACAACGAGATGCGGGAGGAGGAGAAACTCAAAGCCGAGGAGATCCGGCTCAAAGGAAAGTACAACATCACCAGCGAGGACTACCGGCAGCTGGAGTTGGTGATCATGCAGTCCGAGCCACACCGGGCTGGTGTCCAGTGGAAATTCGCCGGTTCCTTCTACTTTGCCATCACGGTCATCACGACCATTGGTGAGTGTCTCATTTTGAGGAGGGGGCGAAAGCTCTTCCAGATTGGAAGAGGGGCAGGGGGGCTGTGGCATGCAATGGGTTAAGTGGTGGATGAGTTTTTTGGCTTCCCTCCCGTGTTATGCAATTCGTGGCTCTCCACGTACAACTTGTTGGACTTGGATTTGTCCCGCATCCCTTCCTGTGGTGATGGAGCCTGGGTGTCACCTGGGTGGGATGGTGGCTACTTGATGGCTATTGCCAAGCTGTGGCATGGGTAGCGGAGGGAAGAGGTGCGGTGACACTCTCGAGAGGAGGGTCACGTTTCTGGATGAAACTCTGGGGGTTCCCTGCAGGAAGAATGAGGCCCTGTCATCATGCTCCTCCGGGGATGTGCATGCACCTTCACTTAAGAGATGCAGAGAAATCTTAAGCGTAAGGAGGTGGCTGAGTATGAAAATGATGAAGACATGGGAACTGACTAAGCTGGGAAACCTCTGGATGTAGATGTGGGCTAAGGGCAGCCCTACTTTGCCAAACTTTGTCTTGGCGTTGTCAGCAGGGATTCCCATAGCTGTGTTCCCATTGCTGGCCCTGTCCTGGGCATTCCCAAATGTGTTCCTGAAGTTTTCTTTGCAGTTGGAGTGTCAACAGGTCACAGAGTGCATCTCCTCTTTGCGGGCATACAGCCCAGAGGAGTGATGTCCTCTGTCACATCTACGTTGCCAGGTTTCCCTGGTGTGCCATTTCCCAGGACAATAAAGTGGACACAGCCACAGGCTGTCATTTTGTACTTCTCTGCTTTGTTTAGCTAAAACGGGGCATTTTGCATAAAGTTTGCTTGCCTGTTACAAAAATAACTACCGTGATAACTGGAGGCTGCAGTGTGCACGCAGAACTGTGCTACAACTCTGACTTTGGCTTGATTAGCAGGTGTGTTCTTCCTTATTTTGCATTCAGGGTGGATTTACTGAGGCAACTGACCCGTCCTTCTCCCAGCACTTGTAGATGCTCCCCTCTAACATCTGGGGAGCTCTGAAAGACCTTGTCTTGCTCAGTGGCTGTTTGGTAGCACAGAGGACAGGACACAAAAGACTTGCTTCCTTACTAAGATAGAAGGATTCAATCTTTTTTTTACCACTTAGGGCTTGTTACAGCCAATTTCCATGTTGCCACCTGAAGCTACTGGTGATTTTTGACAGAATATGCCATCTACCATACTTTGAGCTGCATTTACTTAAATTTGCACCTGATTGTCTTATATATGTTGCATTAAAATTTTCCTTTGAAAAACTCTGGCAACATAAAGCCTATTTATCCTAACAAAGATTAGATTTTAAACAGTAATCTCCTTTTTCTGATATTATATATATATAATAAACATATATTAATTATCAGATGGCTTGGATTTCTCCTATTCATTACAATATCAGAACTCACTTTCCTCCTTTACTTATGGATACTGTTTTCCTTGATTTGTGTCTTGTCATTTATTTGTGCTAAGTGAATACAGGACTGTCGTGCCCTGGATTACAGCAAGGCTTCCACACACATGCCTGTATACTCATAGTGCTCTGTACTCCTGCCTAAGTGGTGGCTGCAGTACTTTGTGTTCTTGAGCTTGGTTGGTAAGAAGCAGAAAAGGCTTTTTTATCAGTAATTTGCTGTTTTGACCATATTTTACCTGGAAACAAGTGCAACTTGCTTGGAAGCCCATGACATTCTCTCATGCAAAGAGGTGAGATTCATTTAGAAAGCTCAGAGCATTGTGCAGAGGATAGTGTACATTTCTGTAGGCAGAGGCACTTTGGGATGTCAGAATTGTTTAAGTTTTACGTGTGTATAGCAACGGGGAGTCACTGGGTGGGAGGGTGAAAATAATGGTGGAGAAAGACAGGCATTGTTTGATGATTGTTCATTTAGGAAGCTCTGCTCCAGGAGGATATGTGTTCTGCCTTTGGAAAGTTTATTAATAGTTACTATCTTCATTTTGCCAAGTGTCTTTCTATTTTGTGTATGTTTTCATACTGAAGTAGTTTTGGAATGTTGTGAGATCTGTCAGTTGTCTGTGTAAGTTAGCATGGAAGATTTTTCCGTATTTTTTAAATTTTATCCTAAAAGAATTTGTTTCACAGGGGAGAGTACAACTTTATATATTACAGTTCTCAGGAAATAAGAAAATACTTCTCTGTGTTTCCTGCACTGGACAGTTATCTTAGATGTTCATCTTAATCTTCTGTGATGGCTTCTATTTTTAGTCTGTGTGTGCACTCTCATATACATTTCCTTCTCCCTCTGAAACCTTCAAGAAGCACATGCAGTGTATGCATTAGAGAATGTGCTGTAGTCAGTAAGTACTCATGTAAAGTGCCCCTAAATAACCATCTCAGACTGACTGTTGAAACAGAGTGAGTAAAAACAATCGTTGCGTATTCCAGAGTAGTAAATCTGTCCCTACAAACTTCTCATCTGAGAAGTGCAAGAGGAATCAATGGACCACATAGTCTACCAATATGCATATAATAGCAGACTAATTTATGTCTAACTTAATTATGTTCCTTATATCGCCGTGCTAGCAACGTATGCGATTACCTCTTTACCGTGTTGATTTAAACTGCGTAGCTTTAATTAAATCGAAGGCGATCCTCGCTATTCGCTGACACCACCAAGCCGCGATCTTCTTTCGCCGTGGGACGTGGTGCTGAAGGGACAGCTCCGGCAGCCTCCGCGCAGCCGGGTCCGGCCGCCCTGCTGGGCAGCCTCCGCCTTGAGTAGGGCTGCGGGGCTTGGTGAGGCTCCGAGTCTTGCCTCCCCGGAGAACACTGCATTAAGGACCTGTTTGGGTTGAAGTACAGAAAACTCAAAGCCTCCTGTGTGAGGTAGAGAGGTTTGATCTACTCTCACATTTCCTCAAATCTTTAGCATTTTGATTTTTATTACGGGATGGTGGGGAGTTGTTGCTCACTTGTCATGAATACTAAACAAGAGGGAGTTGTTGAAGTAAACAGAAGCAGGGTTTTCTTCCACCTGTGACAATGTTTTTTCCTACTCCCCAGGTGCAACACTGTTGTGGTTTTTTTTCTATTTTTTTAAAACACAACTGCGGGTGCTACGGTATTTGATGACTCTGCTCTTAAAATCCAGTATCAGAAGAGAAATATCATGCAAAGTTTTGGACATGTTTGAATTCTATTCTGATAAAGTTTTTAGGTGATCAAATGAACTAATAAGCTGTTCTTGACTCTCACCAGTTGCTGAGCTTATTTCAGGATTGTAACCACTTTGGAGTTAGTATAATTTCCTATCCGTTTACAATTACACAGCCAAAATGATGACAGAAAGTGATTTAAGCCAGTTCTCCATCCAGCTGTTTAACTTCTGTGAAATTCGCTTTAGATTTTGACAGTGAGTTAATCAAGAGGCTGGATACAGTGAATGAAAACACCAACTTGTGAAAGTAGTTCCTAGGATTTCTACTAAGTCTTAATGCCCTTTTTCTACAGGTTTATGTGTGGCTAAACTGATTCCATGTAAGAAGGTGTCGACACTGTTAAAATGTGTTGTTGGTATGAGTATCGCTCTATGATTTAGGCCTTAAAGGGTGATAGTCATACTTGATTTAACACCACCGAGCTCTAGTAAACAGTGAATATTTCTGGAGGCTTGTGTAGAATATAAAGAACTGAAAGCTGTTTATGTCACCCTAAGATGAACTGAAACAACAAACAGATTGAGGATTTTTATTTATTTTTTTCCTGAGAAGTTACTGTAAGTAGAGCAAAATTGAAACAGTGTGTGCAGTGAATTACTTAGTCTCTTTTTCTAGCTTTTAGGCCTTTGTTTTGAGTCTTAAACTTGCTATAAACAGTCACTGAATGTTCCTGGTGAGCAGAGACAAAATAGTATGGTGCAAAATCTGCAGTGATGAGTGGAATAACCACCTACTGACAGCAGTTTGGCTACTGACATCTAAAGTTTCGGGAAGGGGATGGCTTACTTCAGGCAAATGGGGGCCTGACAGCCAGCTTGAACCTACGTTAATGGACTAAGCAAGCACATGCTTAAATCCATGTCAGGATAGTTGCTTTCGTTGCTCATCCTTTCTCTGCATCACTTTACCTTTCTGTAAAATGGGTATAAAATACTCACCAAGATGATAATGTTGCAATTTTTTCTAATTTGGGTTAGAAAAGGTTGTGTTTTTACATGTGAATTATTTTGTCAGTATTTCTCTTTCTGTAAGGCCAGCCTTCAGTGAATGGAATCAATTTCTGATTTTTCTATAGCCAGTAATATTTAAATGCATTCCAGTGCTTTTTTCAGTTACAAATACTGCTGCATTTGTGAGTTACCAGGAACCTGAAGATCATAGCTCGTTTAAAAAATCAAATCAAAACAAATGAACAAACAAAAAACACCTCAAACAACCAAGACAGAGTGGGTTGAAGTCACTCTGTTATTAGTAAGCTTAGGTGAAAGTAGAGAGTAAGATTTTCTGGTGACATGAATGCTTGTAGATCCGCTAAAGTAAGAAATCTATTCTGATTTATCCCATCTGAAGCATCAGTGGAGAATACTGGATGATCAGAATTTATAAGACTTGCTTGTGGCAAAGGGGTGTCAGCTTCCATGAGCCATTTTCTAGAGTTTGCTCTCTTGCAAAACTAAGATATTCTGCAATATCTTTTCGTACTTTATTCTTTGTCTCATAGAGGATTAACAAAGAAAAGATTATCCAAATAATATTCTACTAAGACAGAAGGGACTTTGTATACCTCCTTTGCTCACATAATCACAGAAACAGTTTTTGAGTTCTTGAAAACTGGTTTTGCAATGATACCTGACATTCCTGACAGAGGGACATTAGCAAAAGCTTTTTAAAAATGGCTGATAAGCAAGCTCAGACTGATGCTGAACTGCACCTACCAGCTGTATGGTTTATTGACAGGGCGAATACCCAGTAAAAGTTTGGAAACATTTCTGGGAAAGCATCAAGAAACCTCTAGTCACTCTACTTTGTGATGATGTCAGGAGATTTCCTTAGCATCTCCAGTCTTGAGAAGCTAGCATTTTGTATTCTTTTAGAATTTGGTGCCCTCTCTTTTCTTTCTAACTATTCTTCACTTCTTTAACTGAAGCAAGCGAGATTTAAATTAGGCACTAGCACACTCTTTCTGGTTGTCAGGGTAGTTGTGTGCAGGAGGAGACTCCCTGAGGACGCCGTGGAGTCTCCATCATTGGATGGTTTTAAACAGAGTTTAGACAAACATCTGTCAGGAATGGTTAAGTTACAGCTGCTTTTGCCCTGGGGAAGATGATGGAGTGGCTGACCTCTTGAAGTCTTTATCAGCCTTATGTTCTTTTGCCATGTCTCAATCTCTTAATAGTTCTTACACTGCTTGTTTTTTCTTGAGAAAGAAAACCAAAAATATTTTCATTATGTTTTCACCATTCTGTTGTCTTCTCTTATTCAGTATTTTTCTGTGCAGTGAAGTCATTTGTGTGCCTTTGTAGGTGTCACCATAGAAATGTCTGTTTGCCCATTGATAAATTGGTAAGCTAGAGGTGTCGGTGAGTCTTTTGGGGTAGTAATTAGCTGAAAAAAAGTGATTCCCCCTGATACAGATAGCAAACATGTATAAGGCAATAACTGGGAAGGAGAGGAGGTGTTCTAGACTAAGGATATTGGATTAAGTTTGTCTGCTAGCTATTGGCTTGTTTCCACTAGAAAGTGGAACTCCTTTGCTTTCTGTGGCAACAGCAGCAAAACTGTGAGACTTGAATTAAAGGAAAATTGATTAATGGAGAGCTTTCAGTTTGGGCAGTGTGTTTTGGGACCAACCCTACTGGTCTGGCTAAAATGAGAGCCAGAGTGCTGTCATCTTCTCTTGCAGGCAGTCTGAGCTGAGGTGCTTAGTTCCTTCAGTGCCGGAGCATATTCCTTCATGAATGCTGAAAACGATGCTCGTGGCTTCAAACTGGATTTACACAGCACTTTATATTCAGAATGCTGTTCTGACATTAGGTGATTCATCTTCAAAACACCTCTGTAAAAATTATCCTCAATTTAGAGACAAGAAGATAAAATGTCTTTCTGAAGATTCAGGTTGGGAACTATTTCTAATTGCCTAGCAGCTCACTTCTCTGTCTTTCAGACCATGTGGTAGTTTATAACCAGATTAAACAGCTGAGAGGAACCAAAGGCACAGATTCTTAATGAATTCCAGGTGATACTAGCAAAGTCCTGCAGCTTAGATCTTCTGACATGCAACAACAGCAGAACCTAGAGTTTTCATATATTAAGGAGCATTTACAATTCTGGCTGTTTTTTAAAGACCTTTTAGGGTTTTAGTTACCTGGTTCCAGTGGATTTTCCCTGAGAATCCTTGACTGAGTTTGGATAATGGCTACATGAAATATCCTTTGTAACAGATGCTAGCAAGGACAGTTGCTGATGATGCAGAAGTAATCTGTAAGAGACCTTGCTGCTTCTAAGTTGAACTACAGCTTACTGTGAACTTAGAGCAGATGTTTGCTGTATGTAGCAGGCATGTTCATCTCTTTCATTTGTGGAAGTTTTTGAATGAAGCTATGGACTAATTCAGAATTTCCACACGTGTACATTTGTTTAATGTTAATTAATTTTAAATCATTCATAGAATCATAGAATCCTTAGAGTTGGAAGGGACCTTTTAAGGCCATCTAATCCAACTGCCCTGCAGTGAACATGCACAGCTAAATCAGATTGCCCAGGGCTTGATCCAGCCTTGCCTTCAAAGTCTCCAGGGACATCAACCACATCTCTAGGCAACCTGTTCCAGTGCTTCACTGCCTTCACTGCTTTCTCTGGATAGAGTCAATGGGATATACTGACTCTAAGCTAGAAAGTTTGGAGCCTTCCCACAGGTTACCTGTATTCTCCTAGGTCTCTATGACTTGACTAGCTACAACTAATGTTGATGTTGACCATGTAGCTATGGCAGTTTTTTTTTTATTAAAGCCAGATTAGGGAATCTGTGAGTTAGGGAATTCAGGCAAAAAAAACCCCAAAACCAACCAAAGAAACAGAAATTAATATGTGATCCAAAGTCTGCTGTAAATTATGAAGAGGCTGATTCAACTCACAGTTGATTTGGATCAGGCTATTATTTGGCATGACTTCTACAGTGCAAGGAGCTATATTCTGTAGCAAACCAATTTCCCAAAAATATTTTAATAAAAATATTCAGATTTATCTTTTATTACTGAAGCAAGCAGAGTAAGTGGAATTTTTGTGAAATCTGAATTTCAAATTGTTGAATTCAACATTTATACTGGATTTTACTTTTCTTAATTGAAAGTGAATTGAAAGCTCATATGTATATATTTACTAAATACCTTAGCTTACAGCAACAAAAATCTTGACAAACGCTGATGTGTTTTTATTCTTTTTATCTGTTTTGGTGGTGATTTTTTTTTTAAATTTTGCTTTCTTTCATTGCAGCCTGACAATCTCTTCTGATCCACTGAGACTTTTTTTTTGTTTCTTTTTGGTAGTGCAACACATGCTTTCGTTTCAGGGGAAAAATCTTCCAATTTCTTTTCAGTATTATTATTATTATTTTTTGTTTAGGAGTTAACTGACCATTTTTTATTGTATTGCCAGTTGCTACAAGGGGTATATGCAGTAGCCAGTTGGTTAAAGAGTTCAGTATTCTTCTTAACTGTTTTCAATAGTGAGATATCTGGGCATACCAGTGAAAGACATATCTCTATTAAGGACTGATGTATTTCTTACTTGTTAGGATGTTTAGGCGGGAATAGTCTGTATTGTCTTTCCAACTAGCTGCACCAGCAAGAAGAGCTTCAGAGAAAGGCAGGCAAATATTGGGGTTAAAAGGTATCTTGATGGGAAGTTGATTGTCTACTTGTTCTCCTGTCGCAGAAGAGGATTGCTCCATTTGCTAACTGTGAGATGTCTCTGACAGGAAAATTTCACAGGGAGCTTTAGGACACAGACTGATGAATGAAACCTACAGCAGCCCTCTGTAATTGTATAGTGCAGGAGATTAGCTGCAAGGAAATGTTTGTAGACTCTTAATTTAGGGATATTCTTAATGTACTGAAGGAAGATAGAAATAAAAGAAAGCTACGCCCCAGGTGATGGACACTGTCATCAGTATCCAATATATATTACCATTAACTCCTAATGGAGATGTTTGGGTGCAGATGGGGTATTTTATTTCTTCCACCACCTTTTCTTTTGTTTTCCCGTTGTGAGAATGTACTCCTACAATGTTTAAATCATCAATCATTGCTGTAGGTAGTGTATTAGAAATTAATCACTGTAGCAAACCAATGATCACCGAGAATTTTGAGTTTTCACTTTGCTGCATCTGGGACTTTTCAGGACCAGACCCAGTAGGAAAAAGCATCAAATGCTCTTGTTTCAGAGGTCTAGACCTCCACTGAATTAATAAACAGTTCGTGTTCGCTGCTAATTGTTTGGACTATACGGTGAAACAGGCTTGGCTGCACTTAGTGAAAATAGTGTTATTGACAGCAGTAATTTTAAAAAATCTGAAGTGTGGTACATACGTTGACTCTGCTCTGGAAGCTTAGGGGACCTGCAATAAAATGAGCTCCAGGAACAGGAGCCACATGGAACCTTAACTGTAAGCTTCTGTGTGATAGCTATATTGTATTGTACTGCATCTGAAATGCAGTAGTAAAGGTGATTGATTTTAATCTTGCATCAGAGAAGAACATCATACTTGCAGAAGTGACTCAAAGTCTCAGTGCTCCTCCACAGTTATTCTGGTCTTTGGGAACTTCTTGGGTTTTCAGAGGTAGACCAGAAGTTGTAGGAAAGTACTTTCATGCTAAAAACACCAGTATTTTCTTCTGTGGACTAGAAATAATAGAAGGATGTCATTTCATTATTTTCCAGATTTGTTACAGGCTGTCAAAAAATCTGAATTGCTGTAGAATCATAAGGAGAAAAACAGCGTGAAGGTTTGGTAAGCAACGTTGAGGAATGAGAGGCTGTCCCAGCATTTGAAGACATTTATTCACCATCAGTCCAACATGTCCTCTGTAAAAGGACCTGATCTACTATTTGTAGACACCAAACAGGAGCTATACTTATAGTCTTCTCTGCAGTATTATATATTCGTTTTAGAAATAGGATAAATTCTAGACAACTGACAGTTAAAACAGTGATGGTGGTCTGTGCTGTTAGAAGCACCTGGAAATCCCAGAGATTTTACCTGAATTCTTTAGCTGACCTTTCAACTGATATATTAAGAATTCAGTGATGTTCTCAAGCTCGCTCCTTCTGAGTTTCTTCCTTCCTTCTCTGTTTAATGTGTCAGTGAATCTCAAGAAGAGGATGGACGTGATAGTTATTTGGTCTGTGCTGATGCTCTGTCAGATTTTACATTATTTTTTGGTATTTTTGCCTGACAAACAAATGAGCATTCAGTCTTTTGGCAGCAAAGGCTTAAGCTCATGATTTCCTCTTAAAACACGTCCTGCCTAGTAGTAAAAAGCCTGTTATTTAAAGGGCACTTTTGGAAACAATTAGGGCTTTAGGAGCAATGTGTTTGCCTTAATGAGTGCACTCTGCCAGTCAGAGCAAGCAACATAAGCTGATACCTACTCATGTAGGCCAACAGAAACAAATTAGCAATGTTACAAGTCAGTTTGTGAATGTACTGCACATCCAAGAGG
This sequence comes from Tragopan temminckii, assembly GCA_028571105.1. Classification (NCBI taxonomy): domain Eukaryota; kingdom Metazoa; phylum Chordata; class Aves; order Galliformes; family Phasianidae; genus Tragopan; species Tragopan temminckii. The sequence continues at coordinate 10,820 of JAOWBP010071995.1, forward strand.
TTTGTTTTCATGTGTGAGAAGCACTTGATAGTTTTCAGAATGGCTTTGTTTTTGTTTCCTTCCCAAATATCCACCACCAATTATATTTTCATTTAGAAGCCTTTGTACCACTCCTGTCCTTGTGATAGCTTAATCTCTATGGGTTGTATTCAGGTCTGGTTTAACTTGTTGGACTGGCACCAGAGATAATTTTCCATAAAGCCTCAGTCTTCCTACACAGCTTTTGCTGTATGAAGTTTGTTATCAGTGCCCTTACAATGTGGATAGGCCGGCTGCTGGCACTTTGGTATTTATTTGGTGATAATTTTTTAATCTTGGGTGGTTCACTTCTGTATCGCAGCTTCCAAAGCAGGGGAATATTAATATTTTATGGTATGGATTTTTTCTTTTATTCCAACTGTTTTTTCTTTTCTCAAGATGATCTGTAGCAAAGGCTGGTTGGTGATACTGAAGAGGTAGAAGGATTGGATGCAAGCTTAATTTTGAGTATTTAGCAGTAAGTGTCACAAGTGAAGTTGCTGGCATTTGAATATTTGAGGTCCTGATTTGGATGACTTGTAGAAACCTAACTTGCAGGTTGGGTGCTGAGCAGTTAAAAATACTTGTGTGATCTCTTTGGAAAAAAATCGTGCCTGGGGAGCTTTTAATATCCAACTAAAGCCACAGTTTGTTCCTGAAGAGCTTAACTTTGATACAGTGAATAAGAGAAACGGTTAAACAGCAGCAAAGAAGAGTTAGAGTAGCCACAGAGGAAAGATCTTTTTAGTCATGATACCAGTGAAACACAACTATATTGCCTGGGGAAGGTGTGCTCTTCTTTGCTAAGCCTTGAAGAACAGGATAGACAAGCATCTGTCAAGAATGACCTATGCATACCGTCCTACCTCGCGGCAAGTTATGGACTCATCTCCTCCTGCCTTATTTTTTATGGTTCTGTACACACACAGGCTGTTTGAAGTTTGTCTTGGATCTTGCTTGGTATCTATGTAAGTTTATCATGTCCTTTTTTGCTGAAGGTTTCTGCTTCCCTGAGGGATTATTAGTGCATCCTACCATTTTGTCTCCAGCTGAATGTCTAGATAAGAATCAAACTTTTCTCTTAGCAGCAACTGCTCACTGTCAGCAGCGTCGCCAGTTTTTTTTATGGCTACTGTTTGAACGGCTCTACCAGTGGCTGTTGTAGGGAAAAGCAAACACACTGCCAATCTCTAAAAAAGCAACACGAGAAAACATGGGGAGTTAATGCTCAATCAGCCTAAATTTGATACTCAGAAGTATATTTGACCAAGCAGTTAAACAATCAGTGTGAGAGTACGTGGGGGATAGCAAGGGACAAGCTGAAACCAACACAGATTTTTCTTGAGTAACTCATGTCAGACTTCTCTGTTCGTTTTTGTTGTTGTTGTTGTTTGTTTGTTTTTCTTGTTTGTTTGTTTCTTCTGTTGTTGTTGTTTTTTTAGTGGAATAGCTGGTTTAGATGATATTGGGGGAGTGGTATTTATTGACTTTTATTAGATGTGCTGTTACAAGCGTTGCAGAAAAACGTAGGCTGAATTGAGTTAGTAGAGGAGGGTGCAAGGTCTGGAAGCACACATGCTGTAAACTAGAGGTTGTTTTCTGTCGGGTTGGATGGCCCTAAGATGTACAGGGGTCTTACAAGGGTTTCTCTTGTGGCTGATACTATTCAATTTTCTCATTAATGGCTTGACTGGTAGAACAGAGAGAACACATATTATTAATTGTAAGGGGGGGTCACTAGCACTTTGGCGGGCAGAAGCAGAATACAAAATGATTTTGATAAATTGAAAAATGGTCTGAAATCAATTTGATGAAATTCAATAAAGACAAGTGCAAAGTACTACACTGCAGAAGGAAAAATCAAATACATCCACAGAAAAATGATGTAAACTGACTAGATGCAAGTACTGCAACCAAAACATGGTAATGAAGTGGATTGCAGTCTAAATACGGCTCTGCGGTGAAAGATGTTCAAAATAGGCAAGTATTGGATGTAAGTCACAGAAAGCAGTTATTCTGTCTTGTTGGTATTTATAAGGCTTCAGCTTGAAAATTGGGGCCAGTTTTGGGTGGACAATTTTTTGAGAAAGGAACAGAAAAATCAAAGTGTCAGAGAGGGGAACAAAATGCTAAGATAAAATGACCTAGCTTTCGTATGAAGTTGTTGTGGTTTAACCCAGCAGGCAGCTAAGCACCGCACAGCCATTTGCCCATTCCCACCACCCTTCCCCAGTGGGATGAGAGAGAGGACTGGAAACAAAATAGAACTTGTGGGTAGAGATAAAAACTATTTACTAAGACAGAAAAGGGAAACAGAAACAAAAATGCGATGTAAGCTATATATAATATATCTGTATATCTCTCTACATCTCTATATCCACATTTCAATTATTCACCACCTGCTGGCTGATGCCCAGCTAACAGTACAACTGCTCTCTGATGGACGCCCCGCTAAGAGCACTATATGTCTCACCACCTGCCAACTGATGCCCTGCCAATCCCCGAGCAGTGGCCCACCTGTGGCTACCTCTGCACAGCTTTATAGCCTTCCGCATCATGTCACATGAAATGGAGTAACACCTTGTCTAATTCAGGCTGGCTGTCCTGGCTTTGCCCCACCCCTGCTGCCATTCCGTATTGGTGGTGGCTCTTCCCACTGAGCTGCCCAGCCTGGCTCTCGGCATACACCAACAACCAAACATCATTGTGCTATAAACACTGTCTCAGCTGAATCCAGGACAATATCTACCCATTATTCCTTATCTTTCACATCATATTCAGGTCCCACACTTTCCCATACATCCTGATTAATTGCACAGATTCATTCCTGTAGTCTGTGGGCCATCTCTCTAATTTTATATATCCAGCCCACTAGTTTTAAGTTTCTGTGGCCAGTCAGAATGGGGTGCTTTTGCCACTAATTCCCAATTAAGCTCACTTTGGCCTCCATGAGTTCTGTTTTGTTTCCAGTTCTCTTATCCCCCCTGCAGAGCAGTGAGCAAAAAGCTGTACGGTGCTGAGCTCCCTGCCAGGTTAAACCAAAACAGCCATGTTTGGCACCTAACATGGTAGAGGTGATATATAATATAGATTTGGACAGTCAGCAGTTATCCCAAAGTCCAGATGACCACAGGTGTCCACGACCCATGTGGTGGATATTTGCATGAAGTGCACCGTTATTGTATGGTAATACACTGGCAGCAATAGCCTGGAAAGTTCAAGAAAAGCCAGTGGTACATGAGCTGTCTAGCCTACGTCAACAATATGAAGAAAATCTCTCCCGTTTCCTACACGCCTGTATCTCAGCTGTTGAGAGATTGTCCCTGGAGTTCCAGTAATTCAAAGATGATATGCCCAACTTTTCACCTGTATGGACCAGTATCTCGTATCTCATCTGTTAAAAGTAAGCGTTCCTCTGCTAAAGAGATGGAACATGATAAAGTACACACCACGTGCCAAACAATAACTTTACATGCATGACCACAGAGAGGATATGAGGAAGTGGGATGGAAAATCCACCTCAACCTTGCAGGCACTGTATGTGAGTTACAAGGGGCGTTCATCTAGGAAAATGGCAGCTGTAGTTTCCAGTGGGCAGTCTCTCCAAGCAGCGACCTACTCCCAGTCAACTCCCCACAGTTTTATAGCCTTATGCACGTCACATGCTATGGAATAACCCTTGGCCTAATTCAGGCCAGCTGTCCTGGCTTTGCCTCACTGCCTGCTGCCACACCATAAAGGTGATAGCTCTTCCCCTTTTGAGTGGCCCAACCTGATCTGAGTGTGCACCCGTCACTCAGCAACAGCCAAAACACTGGTATACTATTAACACTATCTCAGCTGAAACCGGTACTGAAATAAAAAGAGGTATTTTTGTGTCTGGAATAGCAGTATATGAAGGGGGGAATAGTAACAATCTTCAGATGTGTAAAAGGTTGTTGTGAAGAGGACAGTGATAGGTTTCTCCCGTGTATTTACCCAGAGTGTTTACAGTGCAGTATGTCAGATGCAGGCTCTATCAGCAATGAAAACAGCTGTAATATCATTTGCAGGGAGCCTCCAAAGTGCCAGTGGTAGGAGATTTATCTGAATAGGTTAGTTGTCCAGCAGACATGGGCTTGGTATACTTGAGCCTGCATCGCTGCTGAGTGAACTGAGATACCTGTTGAAGTTCTGAACAACCTCTCAGTGATGGACTGAAATCTAAGAATCCTGCAAGAGTTCAAATAGTGTGATGAGGTTCCTTCTAACCCTCAGCTTCTGGTCTTTTATATTCTGTGCAAGTTGCAAAGTACCATGCTAAATGCACAGTAACATTTGCTATGTAGCAGTGAACTTCAGTATGGTTAAGGCTGAACTTGTCTTTAGGAGAACCATTCTGCTAGAATATGTATCAATATGCATCTTGCAGCTCTTGCTCATTTTGCATTTTGGGTTACAAATTCTGTCATGTTGAAACAAAGAGGTTTCTCCTCTTTCCCTAAATCTCATGCATACAAACCAGCAATTTCCAGAACACAGACAATCATCCAATCTGTTATCTTGGCAGACACCGATGCCTTTCTACATTGGAGGAAAGATCTCTATCCCATAATACATCCGTGCAATATATGGTGATGGTGATTTCGTTGCTAACCCCTGCAGCAATCAGTTTATGCCCTCAAGCATGGGATTTGATTATCCTTGTCATTATCTTAGCCACAAATGTTATTAGCAGCCATAAAATTGTCCATTAAAGTGAGAGGAATTACTTGCCTGTACCAAGGGGAGAACAGATAATTTACTACAGAGATTTTAAGCCTAAATTTACCTTTTCTTTTTTTCCAAAACAGTCCTCCTAAGCCTATGTACAAGCTTACGAGTCTCCCCCCCACTTTTTTTTTTCTTTTGGATCTCACAACTCACTTTCTCCTTAATGAGCTTCATGTCTTGTCTTTTCTTTATTCCGTAACAGTAAGATAGATAGATACATGCTATTCTTGAAATAATACAGAGTCATGACCATATAGTTCCTCATGTTCCATGGTTTAGGTGAATTCTTCCCTAAGTCTGGAAATGCAGATGCCCAAACTTTATCTGAGTTCCCTAATTTTTGGACTTCAGTATTAGCCCAGGCTTCTTTACCACATGAACAATTCTAGAGGACTGAGGCTGACTTGGCATGCATGAATGGACTGTAACATCACTGGCTGAGTGCAGAATCAGTTGATCTGTTACTGGTAGTGTCATTCTTCTAGGTTTTCTTGATACTGCAATAGTATGTATTTATGAGAGGAAGAGATGATATATCACAGGGACCAAGAAAAGGTGCTGTGGCTGAGTGGGTGAGATGCAGTGTCTGAAAATTTTCTTTGTCTTCACTGGGACTGGCTGATTCATTCCCTTCCCACCACTCCTCTAATTCCTGTTCATATATCACTTCACCACAAAGCTGCTTTTTTATTCCCATGTGGTATTGTGTTTCCACCCCCTCCCATCAACAGGGAGTGGGAGAGATCACCCACGTCTTTCCCAACAGACAAAAATGGTGGAACCTGACAGACTGGGACAGATTCTGATCACAGTTGCTCTTTGTAATCCTGTGGAACCTGGTTGCTTCAATGGAATTGTTGGCTTTAAACTGAGATGAATGCATGTAGAATCCGATCTTGAGAGCCTGTATTTTAAAGGAAGTATCCCCTCCTACTCACACAACAGATCCACACACACACACAATACAGCATCAATATTAGCTCATGTAGCAAATGGAAAATGTTGCAGTAGCCTGAAAGGAGCAGAAAATGTTCTCAAACAGGGCTTAAGAAAGTAAATATAACCAACGCAATCAATACAGCTCCATATTAGCTTTTACAGATATGTCTTTGTCTTGATCACACTATGCACATTTCAGTGCTGTTCAAAACGTATAACCCAAGGGACCTCATTTCAGAACTTAGAGCTGATGTATTCAGTGTAGGGTCTTGGACAGAAGGTCTGACAGAGATGGATGTTTAATAACAGAAGAGGTTTTCCCCTTTCTCCCTTGAAAGAGCATTAACTGAAAAAAAACACAAGTGTAAATATATATACAGAACAGATATATATTCATGGGTTTTCCAATATTATTAGAAACAACTCCTCAAGATCTCTTGTTTCCTGAGTCATCACCACTGATTTAAAAAATGACTTTGCAAGAATAAGTGTTTGTTTCAGGACATTCAAGAGGGAAGAGCCTTTTACCTTTCTGCATTCTAAAAGGTTTACAGTGCAGAAGCTGCACTTCTGCTTGTAGGAAATCCTAGACAGAGGAACACCCTTATGCTTTCCAGTCTATGTCTCATGGTCTTCTTTTACTCTTGACATCTTCCAACACTGTCAGTAGTATTCAAGCTATTCTTGCAGGGTTCCCTATTGAATTGGTTCAAGCCAAGCTGCTCTTGGCTGCTAAAGGCATTCCCTTTTTTTCTTCCTTTGAGAACTTGGTGCTCCTTTTGATCCTAGAAGCAAGAGAAATGGACTGAGTAGATGGTTGATGATCTTCCCAACCAGAGGACCATGGCATCAACTGTCTCAGTAGAAGTGATGTTACATTTGAGAGGAAGAAATCATGCTCTCACGAGCAGGGACCATTCTTTGGTTGTTTGCCTAGTATACGAAATATAGTGGGAACATCAAAGTGTTCTTTGGTGACTTTTGCTTCCATTCACAGTGCAGGGCTCTTTGCCACGAAGTGACCACGAAGTCATGTCTTGCATAGCACATTGCTAAAGACTTTGAAAAAGAAGGGGAAGTTGAAAACATATGTTAAGACAAAGTGGACCATTGCTTGGAATCATCCATTCAGTTGATTTTGTGAAACAGAAATATTTGGTTTTGTTGATCATCATGCAGGCTTGTTCCCAGGAGACATGCACTTCACTTTCTCATGACCAGCTTGAGAGAGCTGCAGCCTTGTTTTCTGCGATGAACTCAAGAAAAGCTGGGTCAATTGGCTGTTTACTAAATTAGTTGGGAAAACAGGTGATCATAGAATCCATGATGTTGGCCTCCTTTGTAATGTATCCCCACGCAAGTGTCTTTGACTGGGATAGGAGAGACATGGACCTGTTGGAGCAGGTCCAGAGGAGGGCCACAGAAATGATCCAAGGGATGGAACACCTCTCCTGCAAGGACAGGCTGAGAGAACTGAGGCTGTTCAGCCTGGAGAAGACTCCAGGGAGACCTGAAAGTGGCCTTTCAGTATCTAAAGGGGGGTTATGAGAAAGAAGGGGAAAGACTTTTTAAGACAGTCTTTTGTGATAGGATAAGAGGAAATGATTTCAAACTAAAAGAGTGGAGATTTAGATCAGATATAAGGAAAAAGGCTTTTACAGTGAGACTGGTGAAGCGCTGGAATGGGTTCCCAGAGATGCAGTGGATGCCCCATCCCTGGAGACATTAAAGGTCAGGCTGGACAGGGCTCTGAGCAACCTGATCTAGTTGTAGGTGTCCCTGTTCATTGCAGGGGAGTTGGACTAGATGGCCTTTAAAGATCCCTTCCAACACAAATGATACTACAATTCCATGATTCTATCAGTCTTAGTGTTTTACTTTTGTATATCAGAAAATATGTGTATAGAATCATGGAATGGTTTGTGTTCAAAGGGACATTAACAGTCATTTGGTTCCAATCCATCAGCAAGGATACATTCCATTAGAGCAGGCTGTCCAAAGCCCCATCCAACCTGGCCTTGACCACTTCCAGAGTTGGAGCATCCACAACTTCTCTGGACAGCCTGTTTCAGTGCATCATCACCCTCATAGTCAACAATTTCTTCCTTATATCTAATCTAAACCTATCCTTTTATTTAAAGCAGTTAGCCCTTTCTTCTTACTACACTCCTTGATAAAGAGTCTCTTTCTTGTATGCCCCCTTTAGGTACTGGAAGTTCAGAATAAGGTCTCTCTGGAGCCTTCTCCAGGCTGAACGAGCTCAGTTCACTCATCCTTTCTTCATAGGAAGGATGCTCCAACTCTCCAGTCATTCTCATGTCCCTCCTCTAAACTCACTCCAACAGCTTCACATCTTTCTTGTGCTAGAGTCCCCAGACCTGGATGCAGGTAAGATTCTCACAAGGACAGAGCAGAGGAGAATAACCTCCCTAAACCTGCTAGCTGCATTTCTTTTGAAGATGTCAACAATATGATTGGCTTTCTGGATTGCAAGCATACATGAATGGGTCATGGCAAGCTTTTCATCAATGAATACCACGAAGTCCTTCTCTGCAGGGCTGCTCTTTCTCCACTTTCTCTCCACTTGTTGCCCAGCCTTTATTCATGTTTGGTTTTACCCCGACCCAGGTGCAGGACCTTACACTTGGCCTTGTTGAACCACGTATTGTTTGCCCACCTTTCAAGCCTGTCAAGGTCCATCTGGATGGTACCCCTTCCTTCTGTTTTATCAGCTGCACCACTCAGCTTGGTGACATCTGCAAACTTGCTGAGGGTGTACTCAGTCAGATCACTGAAGAACACCAGTCCGCACTGGACTCCACCTGTACATCAGGCCTTGTGAGCTTGCTCACTGAGACTGCTGACAAGTCCACAGAAGCTGTGTTTCACTGTGTTTGCTTTTCTGTTAAAGCAATAGAATTACCTGAAATTTGAACATTATATATAGGTAGGTAGATAGATTTCTTCTATATGTAACGTTTTAATGCAACATGCTCCATCCCTTTTACAACTGTCCATAGGCACTTTGGGATATCCACAGCCTTTCATCTTGAAGGGGAGACTGAAGGCTTTTGTCTCTCCTCTGGCTTCCCCTTCACCTCCCAGTTGCAGTGCTTGATGTCAGTCTTGCTGCTCAGAGTGCCTGCAGCATGAGTGAGACCTGGGGCCTGGGTTTCCTGTCTTTTTAATGGCATTCTCTGAGTTTGTGCTCAGAGAGAGACAAAAAGATCAAAGGCTTTGTAAGTGTGCTGTGCTTGATTTTGCTTACACCAATATGAATCGATTGACTTCACTGAGTTATGAGGGATTTACAGCTGGGGGAGAACAGATTCTGACCTAATGGCTCCAATAGAGGCTTTTCTTGGATGAGCAATGTAATTAGAGCACTGGAACAGACAGATTTCATGACTCATCTGTGGGTCTGCAGTCTTTTCTTTGCTTCTAGTAGGGTGTTCACTAATGTCACCACATTTTCATTTCACTCGTGGGCTGATCTAATGAAGGACCAACCTTTGCTTGAACAGAGATCCTTGTTCAGCTGCAAAGCATCACCCAATCTCTGTGTCACTGTACAAACTTTGTTTACCTCAGAGTATCCTAAGAAGAGACCCATCAAGCTCAGAGCTAGACACTGAGATGATCAGAAAAATTTCTACTTCTTTCTTCTGTTGGAGTAAAGCAGACCATTAAATAAAGGAAGTGAGGCAAGGAGCAGAGAGAATGGGTTATTGACTTTGTCCATTCACTAATCCCAAATATCTGTTTTTGCAAGGGACAAAATGGTGGAGCACATAATGCCACCATGGACCTACTCTACATAACCAGCTGAAAGGCAGTAGATGAATTTTGAGATCAGAAAAACCTCTTTCAGAGTTGGTTGGAGGTCAGATGATGAAATACTTTTGTAAAAGATAACAGAGCATGTGTCTAGAATAGGCAGAGATGAGCACAGTCACAAGGCTATGATTATCTTTTCCAAGTGTCTGGAGGCACAAGGGCTTCATGGGCAGGTTGCAGCACTGAAAAGGTGAACATGGGGCTGCTTTGGCTGCCAGTTCTTTGTCAGTACCAGTGTGAAATTAGAGTCATGGGCCTGCTGTTGTAGCTTGGCTGGTGGCCATGACCATGACAACAACATTAGTAAGGTTGTGTAAAGGCTGACAGGCAGCAGCTCATAACATACATAGTCTCACCTCTTCCTAACTCATCCCTTGTTTGATCTGAGCTTGAGCTGTGACAACTCTAACATCTGAGCTGTTGCCATGGCAAGAAGCGGTGGCCTTGCTTTGGTCCACCAAGGTGACAAGAACCACTAACTAGTTCCAGGAAACAGCAGGGATATATTGATACAATGGATTTGGGTCATTGAAGGTTCCTCCAAAAAGACCAGAGGCCATTGGTATAGGGAACCTGGGTGGAGGTATCTCTTTTTTGTGCTTGTGTGTTATCTTTTGAAACTTTGAAGATACCACAATGCTACAAAATCACAACCTTACTGCAGCTATACCCCTGCTAGTTTTAGCCTTCCTAGCTGGGATGCTGCTGGTACAGTGCTCAGCATAGCTTCTAAGATCCACCCAGCAAGAAGCTGAATTGCTGTGTGCTGAACTGTGTGCCTCACTGCTTGGCAGTGACAATAGCATAGCTATATCTGCAGTTGGATTTGATGTTGGTTTTCTTCTAATTTGCCACTCTCTGAAACTTAGAGCTAGTCATGATGATTGGCCTTGTCCTTGGATACATGCCCTGCTGCACCGGGCTCTGTACCAGCATGAAATTCAGGGTAATTTTGAAAAAGTGTCTAAAAGATCATAGAACTAAGGCTCCATTTTCAAAAGTAGCTTTTGCACTTAGGAGGCTAGTTTTCAAGCCAAGTAAGCTCCTACCTGCCAAATATGAGTTTGGAAAACAGGTTGGTTGAGGTGCGAAGTCATTGAGGAAGATGTGAAAAATATGCCTTTCAGGACAGTTTAAAGAAAGGATACTTTCTTTAAAGTTTTCAAAATGCTTGGTGACTGAGTTCTCTGGTAATCTTCCTCAGGTACCTGCCACAAAAACTTCCAGTGGAGGAATTTGCTGTCCACTTGTTACGTGCCTACTCATGAGGACCAAACTTCTATTGATATTCACAGAAGCTTGGGGAATACTTGTAAAACTTGGGAATAAGTAACTGCCTTGGAGAAATTTCTATCACTTTGAAACAAGACATCAATGGTTGCAACAAGTGATAGGGTGAAAGGGGAAGAAATCATGAAAATATTAAGTTGCATGTTTTTTTTTTGTTCAGGAGGTCAGTATATAAAACTACATTCTCCTAATTGCTCTCAGTTGTCACCATCACTACTAGCTGAATAGCCTATCTCAAGAAAAACACCAGCCTCATGGGTTAGTTCAGGGACATCTTTTCTGTCAAAGAGGCTGTGAAGAACAATGCCTGGAGAGATCTTTTTGGAGAAGCCAAAAAATGCTAGTCACAACTGGCACAAATGGCACTGCAGATGGGGAAGTGGGTGATGAGATGAGAAATGGGAGCTAGGAAGGATGGAGCTCTGAAGTAATGAAAAGCTTGAAGATGTTGTAGGTAAGGGAAAAAAAGCCATTGAGAATGAAGGGTGAAGTTCCTGGGGTATTGTGCTGCTCAGGGAAGAATTGTTGACATTGATTTGCTTTGATATTTTTTTCAAGATAGGTGAGGTTTTCCCACCTGAATTTGGTAGCCTGCAGGTACAGAGCATCACAACATGTGTGTCGTTTAGAACAATTACAACTTGATTCACCTGCCCTAGGATACCAGTTGGAATTGTATTTGGTTGAGGGCTTTCTTTGTGCCTTGCTTGGCTGTGGGGATCTGGTTGCCGGACACATTTTCCATTCTGAGTGTCTGAAGGTACAGATATGATTTTTTAAGCCTCCAGAGATAAACGCTACCATAACCATTCCCAGGCTATTTGCACTACACAGCTAACAGTGTAATATAGCGCAATACAAAATAAGAGGTTCACACAGCACACAAAGCTGCAATATAAGCAGGGTTGAATCATGATAGTACAATGTTGCCTGAAACTATAGTTTTTGTGTGCTCTGTGCTATAGGGTTAGCATCAGCTTCATTAGTAGCCCAGCTCTTTTGAATGGTTATTGACACTTTTCAGCAAACTTTGGAGTTAAAGCGCTGGTGAGATAGCTGTTAAACTGTTCCCACTATTCTGATCTGTGGAAGTACTTGGCTGTGGGAAGTCCTGTTTCAGCAGGATTAGACAATGTGGGGGTAGAAATGCTAAACCTGAGGCTCATGGCACTGATGCCAGATCATCAATCAATTATCTGCAATCCTAATTTTTCAAGCCCAAATATTGCTTTATGACTTCATCTGGATTTATGGACACCTTTCAGGTTTGGGTGTCTTGAAAATGGACTTCCAAGGAAGGAAGCTGCTATGGCACATACTGTGATCCTTCTTTCTTCGGTCTGAAAAGTGAGGACATGGCCATTTAAACTTTCTTGGAGTTTTTCTCTCAGCTCAGCCACACTTGGAGAGGACTAGATGTTGTTGTTATTGTTTGTGTGATTGAAGAAAGCAAAATTTCCTAGAGAAAAAAGGAACCACTGAATCCAATCTCTTGACCACTTTGCCGTGAATAAGAATTTTGACTGTGAGCAGCACAACTCCAAGCTGTCACAGTGTTCCCTGCTGTCATTGTAAGCTGAGGTAGGCATGCTCCTTGCTCTCTGGATTGTGTATTTTGAGCATGTTTCAGTAGTGCTCTGAGTTAGCATTTTTCTTTTTTCCTCTACAGTGCCAGTCATTGCCTTTTCTTCATTTTAATGATTAATTGCTCTAAATACTCGTGCTCCTGGACTGTGAGAGTACAATTTTTGAGCTGTATTTCATTTGAACTTGCTATGCAAGTACAAGTGAACTTGGGGGAGTACACACACCCACGTATTGCTAGGTAGAGATGGTTGCCAAAAGGACACCAAGTAAAAGAACAGTTAGTTCTTAAACAAGAGTATAATCTAATAAGCCAAAAAAGAGAAAATTACATATTGGAATCTTCAGTGCCTTTCCCCTCCCCCTAGTTTCAAAATTACAGCTAGTACAACCCCTGACTAGAGCAGTGATTTAAATATATATAGACATCTGTGCTTCTAAGAAAAGGAAGAGTGTCTGTTTGGGGAGCCGTGTGGAATGAGTTGGTGGATCTCAGTCCAACTGCTGGCAGCCAGGTTTTCACATCACTCAAAGCCACCCCCTCACCCAGCCCCCTCCCGGGCTCGTGCCAAGCTCTTCACCTCTTCCCCATATGATGCCACCTGCCTTAGCACCTTCTATCCAGATGGAGCGTTTCTCATTTTCCATTGGGTTCCTTCTGGGCTAGTGCTGGGACATGTTGATGGCCTGTCAACCCTATATGTGCAGCCAGAGGCTCTTCTTGCTCTCTCTGCCACACTGCTGATCTTACACTTCAGGGAAGCCAACTGCCATGGGATTTCTTCCTACACACAGTCCCCATGTGTTAGACGCATTTAGCCTTACCATGACCAGTTTTGTCTGGCATGTGGTGCCATCTTTTCAACATGCCAACTAGAAGGCATGGTGTCTTGTCTTAGGATCACAGTGCATCCCCCATAGAGGGTGGACGTGTGAACATGCACCTCTTCTGGGTCTGGTGTTTCAGGCATATCAGGAACATGGGTGTTGTCTGGGATGTGTTAGGACAGCACTTAACCTTTTCTTTACTGTGGCTCATGTTTTGCTGCAGGCAAAAAGCTTCAGGACTTGCAGCAAATTTAGCAGCTAAGAAAAAGAAGGGTTTTTTTTGTGCTGCCCGGAGGTTACAATTTCCTCCACAGTTCTTAGGTGAAGAATCCATGGCTTGCTGCTGCCCTCCTTCATCTGTTCTTAGGATGTCCATTGCCAGGACCCTCAATCTGGTCTTGTTTACTTGCTGCCTTCCAAACCTCACTGTGTGAGTTATTTCTTACAAATCTGTCTCTATGCTTGGATGTATTTAGATGTTTAACGATCCTTCTGTGCCTCTTGAAAAGCACAACAACCCTTTCTGATGAAAGTGGCACTCTGCAGGCTGAGTGCTTTTACCTTGACTCAAAAACTTTGAAAGGAAATGTTAATTGCTTTTGTGGGGTTATTGTTGAAAAATGCATGCTAGGCAGGCTAGCTTGAAATGATGAGTCCTGGAGTTGATAAGGGAGAGAGCAATCTATGCAAGTCTGTGAAAAGTCAGTAATGCCCAGAGCAAATTCAGAAGTGGAATGGAAATACTTCAGTGATTTTTTTTCCTGTTGCTTTTGTCTGGAGATGGCAGATCTGACTGGCATCTCAGCACGGTGTTAACTTCTGCACTGCTTTGTCACAGGCTCTGGGCTCCATGTGCTGCTTGTGCTGCTTTTCACTTCTATGGCAAGTGGCCAGCTGGAATGAAAATACAAAGGGGAGAGGGAAGAAGAGACTTGAAAGATTTGATAAGTTACAAGAATCATGAAAAACATGAGAAAGGTGTGTATTAGCTCTTCTTCTACGCTCAGAGATGTTTGGGTGGATCAGAACCATAAAATCCAGTGTGCATTCAAGCCTTGGGGATTGGTAAGGAAAAGGTGAAGTAACTCTCAAGGAGCCCAGGCTCAGCACCAGAACATATGCCAGAAATGTGAGGATGTCCCAACTAGTTCCCTTTTCCCAGCTCCCATTTGCCATAAAACTAAATCAGTCTTCTAGATGCTGGTGGTTTGAGATGTAGACAGTGCGTCTTCATTGCTCCAGCTTGCTCTTTGGTGCTCATGTGCTCTGTTCCAAGTACTGAATTCTCTGCACTTGTAATGACTCTGCTGTTTTGTTTTGTTCATATTGTTTTTTTTCTTCCAAGCCCCTAAGACAAAGTTTAGAATTTTACTGTGTGAACTCGACACATAGAGCATAGGCATTGCTTTACCTCTGTTATGAGTGCCCAAGGACCTTAATGCTTCTAGCTTTTAATCTCACCATGTCTTGGTTCCCTACAAATGAGATAGGTACAACCTGTGCCTCCCTTTTTCCTCCTTGTACAGTCTGCATTGAGAAGGAATCCTTTGTCTTTTATGTTTGTGATTGGTTGTGGTTTCAAAGCCCATGTGAAACCCAGTAAACTAATGCATTATTTTAATTTCTGTACACACCTGTTACCATTCTCCAAATTCCTGGAGTTTTTTTTTTTTTTTTTTTTTTTAATGAATCCATTCTGATTCTCCCCAAAGAGGTCTTAATGGGCAGGGAGAATTAAAGTAGACAGACTGTAAAAATCCAGACACTTAAGGAAAGCAGCAACCTAAATTATTACCTCAAGTTATCGCTGTACTGTGTAACTGCTTATCCTACAAAGTGCTCTGAACTGTGATGAAGCAGGTGGTTTATAATAGTGGAGCTGTCTGGTATCAGGCAGAATCAGAAATACGCCATTGCATTCTAAGTGGTAATGGTGGTCTTCTGTATGAGAGCGTGGTGTATCAGGAAAATGCCTCCTGTCATAACATAGCTACAATCTAGCTATAAATGGCTTTTAATTAACAGTATCTCCAGCTCATCCTACAATATACTCACAAATATAGCTCATAATCAGTTAACCTTAGTGCTCACTTGTGGTAATAAAACAGCACAAAAGTCATCCTGGGGGACAGTTTGGAAGGGAAAGAATCTGTAGTTTGTAGAATGGGAGATAAACTGGTGTGAATTGAATGTTCTTCTTACTAACATAGCCAGTTTTATGGGCTCCTTCACTGTCAAAGCAGCCTCAAATTCAGCAGGAGAGCTTAGTACCCCTGTGTAGGGTGCAGAGGGCAGAGAACCTCCTGGAGCAACTTGGCTGGAAAGACTGTGCAGGAGGCATGGACATTTGGATCCAGTGCATCACAGGGCCAGGCTCTTGTAAAAAAGGTAATCTCATACTCTACAGAATTCTATGCAGCCAGATCATCCCCTACTCTTTTTTTTTTTTCCTTGCCAAACTCACTCCTGCTGTGTTACTTAGCTTTTTTTTGACTGTACCTGAAACCATACATCTCATATGCTCTCTTTTTGATCCTTAGTCCATGTAATGTCTAGTCCATGTTTCTATGCAGGATCAGATTCCAAAGGATTATACAGAAGGCAGCTGTTACGTATCTGAACTGTGACTTGCAGGTGAACTATGATGGCTAAAATAAAAAAATGCCAATTAATGCTTGTTTGAACTACTTGGTAGCCTGCAAAACTGGATACTAGACATTCATAATATTCAGGAAGACCTGGGCTTCATGTTTCACTGGGATCTAACTTTTTTTTTTGGCATGTGACTTCATTTGCAAGTAAACAAAGTCCACAACAATGTGATAAAAATGCTATGGCAGAGCAGCGTGGCTGCTTGGGTTCAGTGCCACAGTTGTGATGGTGACATTGGTTTGCGAGGGTTTTCCTGGGCTTACAAATGATTCTCTTTTGTCAGAATGGTCATTTTTTCTTGCTTATCACTGTTCCAAAGCAAATATTCAAGAGATAGGTGAACTAGTCCAGTAGCAGATAGTCTTTGGGTGAGACTCTACTAATGTCTCAGTTGATTGCATAAAGAAGAACATGTCAAAGGGAAAGGGAAGGAAGTAGTATTATTGGAAACCTGATACTGTGAGGCCAAGATTCAGATCCTTCATGAATGGAGCTGCATCAGTGATTCTAACAATAATGCTTTCCAACCTGAAATTTCATCCTGCTCCTAAGAGATACTGAATGCCAAAAATGGTGTATTCCCAAGCAAGGAGTCAAGGGCTGAATGGACACTTTTAATGAGAAACACTAGAAAATTAGTATATTCAGTATCAGTCTTAATTGCTGCAAGGGACTTGAGATGGCCTGTGGGCACTAGGTCTCCCCTATATCACTCAGGGAAAGCAGCAACCTTTCTACTGCTAAAGTTGAATGCAATCCCAGTGCAATCAGTTCTGTCATAGGGTGAAAGAGAATCCTTAGTATATTCTTACAAATTCATCCTGAGGTCAAATCTAAGCAGGCAGAGAGAAAGAAAGAAGAGTGAATGTCTTATTCAGCTCAGGTGATAGGGACAGGTCCATCCTCACAACTTTGTTTCAGTTGGTTATTGTAATTAAGAGAGAGACTGCTCTCCATACTCTGGAAGAGTTGTTACTACCAGGCAGCCACAGAGAACAATCTAAATGTCTGTCACAACATTACAGCTGCTTGAGGAAGGCTTTTTGAACCATCAGTGAGCCATGTAACTGCAAGAGGAGCCAAAGAGAAGCATACAGTGGTTTAAAAGCTTTGGATGTGGCCACAGCGATCCTGGACACCGGGGAAGGCAGCTGGAGAGTGTTTCCCAAAACATGCCCTAATCTGCCAAGGTAGGAACTTTGTTAGGACAAACTTCAGGGAGACAAGCATTGTGCTTCAGCCAATTCAAAGTCATCTAATGCATTTTCCAATATCCCGTGAGCAGGAATATTGTAACTGTAGTGCTTTTTCTTTTATTCCTGACATTCATCACAAAGACGAAAGCAATGATGTTGTGACTCAGCCAACCTGAACGAGCCTGACAGTTCTTCTCTCTGATGGGCTGTGACTGGGTTATGATACAGAGTCATTTACTCCTAGTTGACTTTCAGGCAATAAGGACTTCAGAAATGTCCCTTGTGGGGTAAGGATGAGGGCACTTAGCAAAAGCAGATTCTTATCTAACTGACAAATAAAAGCTGTAAGAAGCTCCTTATTCCTGGTAAAAACCTAACATTGACAAGAACAAAAAAATGGAGTTGGAAAAATGCCTCATACCAAAGTGTGTTTATCCATGGTAAAGTGCTTCTACAAAAGGTGCCTTGGGACTCCATGTTTATTCCCCCTCAATGACTTCTAGAATGGATTTGCTTGATTTTCAAGTCAACTTTTTTTTTTCCAGCTACCAAACATAGATTTCCAGTAAGGTTCTTTATATCAAAGAATACTGTTTTCCTCACAGCTACCATCTCCAACAGTATTCTGCAATCAGCACGTAGGAAACACCTTTACTGGCAGTATGTGAGCCAGTTCAGGAACCAATTCATTCCCAACTGCAGTGACCTTATAGTGTTAAGGTTCCTCTAAACAAATCAGGAAGACCCATTTTAGGGACATGTCACCTTGAGAAAGATGAGGCTGCTCTTTACATTGACGTGATGTTAACTACAAAATTCTATCTTTTATTTTCACTTCTCACATTCATATCTAAAGTTCACTGTGGTAAAAAGGTAATGCATCTGTACCTGTTGTGTAGTGGGGAAGAAGAAAAGCCCACACATTTAAGTTTCTTCCCTCTTTCTAGAGAAGAGGATTCCTCACTTGTACGTTAGAGAATGTGTAGATTGGGGTGTGCTGTATCCTGATGGCTGCTGTTCAGACAGTGCCCCAAAGGGGAGCATATAAAGGTGGCATTAGACTTTCATTTCTATCCTTGGGGTTTGAAGCGGATGTTGTGGCCAGTTTAGATCTTGAATGGTGTTATGGGGACGGGGAAGAAGGAGAATTGACTTCAGTGAGCTTTTTCTGACACAGCTCTAAATCCATTTGGTGTTTCCTGTGGGCTCTTGATCCCAATCTTGATTCCAAGTTTGGATTCAGTTGAACTCTTTCTGTAAAAAAAGAGTGGCTTGGGTTGAAAGGCACCTCAGATGGCCATCAGTCCAAGCCTTCCTTCAAATCCAGTCCTGGATCAAAGGTTTGTCTGGCTGCATTTTGATAATCTCCACATCAGCTGGAGATCTTACCTCTTCCGGGCTCCTATTCTGGCATTTGTTGTATTTTTTTTACTACAACTGAACTGGAATTTCTCTTTCCACAATTTGTGACCATTGTTTCAGTGTGCCCCTCTGGGTGTACAGCTCTATGCTAAATAGAGGGGAATAATCTCTTATCTTGACCTTCTAGTTACGCTCTTACTAATGCAACCTGGTGTGGCTTGCTCTTGTTGCTGCAAGGGCACACCACTGACTCCTGCTCAATTTATCATCTACTGGGACCCAGATCTTTTTCTGTAGAGCTGTTTGCTAATCAGTCGTGGTGATTTTTGGGCCCCTCATGACTGTTTTCAGCATTTCTACTTCCAGGGAATTATAGAAAGGGCTGGAAATCTGTCTGGATGAAGAAGAAAGGAATGGAAGATCATCAACGCAAGATCTGAGACCGAGATGCAGAGCAGTGTTGCTTCTTTATATGGATGAAGTGATGCTTTTTTCCTCTCCTACTATAGAACTGCTAAAAAATTGCACATTATCAGTTGTAACAGTAGTGTTAAAATTTGTGAACATGCTATGTTAAGCAGTTAGTGTGAGGCTGCACATCAGAGCCTGCAGTTCCTCGACTGATTTCTGCTGAATCCTTGTAGATGAAAGATGTTGCTGAGACTACATCCATATTAAATAAAATCTTTGTTTTTTTCCATGATGACTTTCCTCGAGAGACTATTTCACTGATGTATAGGGCCAGTGTTTGGCATGAGCTCCTAATTTTTAGCCTTCTTCATTTTGTTTTCATAATATCCTTCAGTTCTTTCTAGTTTTACTGCCTCAAATGAAGTGTTTACATCCTGCCAGTATTTACTGACTGCTATAAAGTCCACACCGTAGGTCACATTTGGTCAAACTGTATGTTTATTTGATTGTTTTAATCTTCCTTTGTTTGCCAGTTCTTTCCAGCACTAAAATAATTTCTCATTCCTGTCTTTGGGTTGCCATATCTTCTACAATTAGTCATCTTCTTTTGGGACTAGGGTTACAGTGGAGAAGCAATCAGAGGTGTGCTTTTCTCCTCTTGTTTTTTCATCAGAATATTGACTTCGATTATATCTCATCAATGTTTTTAGTTTTTGATTATGCCTTTCCTAATGAAGGCGTGAATGCAAGACTTGCGAAAATCTCATTGAACTCAAGTCTTCTGAAAGCCATGTCTGTGACTCAGGTTGACATGGAGGAGCAATATGCAGGCATATTTCCCTCTGCTGGGAAAGCTGATTGGAAAAATGGCTTTTCCCAGGCTCAGCTTAGCTAACATCAAGGACTGTCACAGCCCAAAGACAGATCTGCAACAGGAATGGAAAGGCTCCGGAAAGGAGCCTGAAAGGAGCCTATGGAGAGGAGGGGAACCAACTCTTTGAAAGGGTAGACAATAACAGAACAAGGGGAAATGGTTTTAAGTTGAGGGAGAGGA
>JAOWBP010072009.1:0-30737 GCA_028571105.1 Tragopan temminckii
GTATTTTCTAACCTCACCCTATTTGGGATGTTCTTTATAGCCATGCCCAGCACAGATCTTGCAGACCAGAGTTCTGGCTGGGAGAAATTTTGACATTTGCACCCTGTTTACAAGTTGGGAACTCGTGTGGATAGAAATTGAAGAGCTCACAAGAGCTTTTTGCTGCTGCAATATGAGATAGACCTGAGAGATGGCTGTAAAAAGTCACTAAGGAGATGCTGATTTTTAGTGACAGCAAGTGCCTGTGCACTCTGCCAAGCTCAGCTCATCTGAGAACAGAGCAGTTTGTTCATCTGCATTATAATTATTTTATACAACAGGTGCATTCAGTTCTATCCCCATATGTCAATGGATTACTCGCAGTGTTCATCAAGTTCTGAGGTTCCATAGAGGAAAATGTCACTTAAGTACAGTTCTGCTGTAGTACTTGCCATGAAAGTCCTGCAGATGAGCTTTATTCACCCTTCAGGGAATAGCTTGCTTCTATGTAGGAGTACCTTTCTATGTTGTAACACTCTTCACCTATGAAATACTCCACAGACATCCTCCTGTTCAAGAGCTGCAAAGTCAGTGCCATGACTGAGGGTTGCTTTCCTGCCTCCTTTGCTTTGTTTACCCCTCGTTTTGCTTCAGGAAGGCAACAGAGAGGAGAGGCTGAAGTTCTGAAGGCCTCAAAGGCAGAAGGCCACACAAAACCCGGTATTTAAAACCAGAATGCTGTGCTGTTCCTCCTACACTTCTTGTTGCCTTCTATGTGGAGCTCATTGAACCTTGGAGGGTCAATGGTAACCTGGGCTCCATCAGAAGAGGGGTGGCCAGCAGGGTCAGGGAGGTGATTGTCCTCCTCTATTCTGCCCTTGTGAGGCCCCATCTGCAGTACTGCGTCCAGGCCTGGGGCCCCCAGTACAGGAGGGACATGGAACTCTTGGAGCGGGTCCAGAGGAGGGCACTAAGATGATCAGAGGGTTGGAGCAGCTTTCCTATGAGGAAAGGCTGAGGGAACTGCGATTGTTTAGCTTGGAGAAGAGAAGGCTGAGAGGAGACCTCATTGCAGCCTTTCAGTATTTAAAAGGGGATTATAAACAGGAGGGGAATCAATTTTTTACAAGGGCAGACCCTGATAGGAAAGGGGGAATGGTTTTAAGCTCAAGGAGGGAAGACTTAGATTGGACGTCAGGGGGAAGTTCTTCACAGAGAGAGCGATGAGGTGCTGGCACAGCTGCCCACACAGGCTGTGGGTGTTCTGTCCCTAGAGGTGTTCAAGGCCAGGTGGGATGGGGTCCTAGGCAGCCTGGTTTGGTGCCGCATCTGGAGGTTGGTGATCCTTAGGGTCTCTTCCAACTCTACGCACAAGGAACAGCAGCAGTTAACACTGCAATTAGCCCATTGGCCTCACCCAGCACGTTATGTGGGGTGGGCACAAGGCAGGTCTGTGGGTTCAGAGCTGTGTCACCTCTCATGGGGTTGAGATGTGGGCAACCAGAGCCGCAGTGCCTCACACACTGATGTCAGTGGGTGTGCCAAGACATCATTTGATGTCAGGGGAGATTCAGGACGATAGGAAATACTACTTCTCTGAAAGCGTGGTCAGGCAGTGGAATGGACTGCACAGGGAGGTGGTGGAGTCACCGACCCTGGGGGTGTTCAAGGAACGGCTGGATTTTGTGTTGAGGGACATGGTTTTGTGAGAACTATTGGTGATTAGGGGATGGTTGGACTGGCTGATCCTGTGGGCCTTTTCCAACCTCGGAGATGCTATGATTCTGTGATTTATTTCTCTTCCGCAGTGGGACACAGCCCTCAAGCCACACACAAACACGAAATACCCGAGCTCGGCCCCTTTAAGAACTCCCTCCCGCCTTTGCAGGCAGCATGACGTCACGCATGCGCAGCGCGCGGTGATGACGTCAGCAGCGCCGAAACGGGGAAGGAAGGAGGAAGCGCTGCCGGAGCGGGCGCGGGGATGGACGTGCGGCTGGCCGAGCTGGTGGAGCAGCTGACCACGGCGGGGGAGCCGCAGCTGGAGCCGGGCAGGATGAAGGAGCTGAAGAAGATCTGCAGGTGAGGAGCCGGGCCCGCCGCCTTTCAGTTAATTAATGGCGGCGGGTGGGAGTGCCGCTGCGTGGCAGAGCTGCAGTAGTTGCCCTCCTTCCCGTTCCCTCAGGTCGTCGGAGGAGCACCTGAGCCACGCGTACCACCTGCTGCTGACCAGGCTGCACGAGGAGCACGCCGAGATGCGCTTCTCCGCCTTTCAGATCGTGCAGGAGCTCTTCTCCCGCTCGCACCGCTTCCGCACGCTGCTCGTTTCCAACTTCCAGGAGTTCTTGGAGCTCACGGTGGGGACGGACCACGAGCAGCCGCTTCCCCCGCCCCGGGAGGTGGCCCAGAAGCTGAGGAAAGCGGCCATCGCGGCAGTGCTGGGCTGGCACGAGAAGTACGGCGAAGCCTACAAGAAGCTGTCGCTGGGATACCACTATTTAAAGCAGAACAAGAAGGTATTCTGCGTTTTTACTGCCCTGTGTGTGTTTGGGGATTGTCTCGAGGAGGTGTTTAAAGTGAGGAAGGCAATAAATGTGAAAGGAAATCTGTTGGAAGCAAAGCATTGTCTTCAAGAGACTTCCCAAAGAGACAGATCCCAGCCTGGCCCGGTCTTCCTTGGACTTATGGTGATTGCTCCCACCTGAAGCAGAAACCCTCTTCTTAAGGTATAAGGTACTAACACTAGCAAATGCCTACTTCTTTGCATAATGTTTTTTCAAAAGGCTTTTCTGAACTTGAGATGCCTTTAAGAAAAATACAGGCTGCCCTGAGAGGTTGTGGAATCTCCTTCTCTGGAGATATTCAGGATACTTCCTGGTGTGAGCTACTGCAGGGACCCTGTTTTAGCAGGGGGGTTGGACTGAAGGATCTCTTGAAGTTCCTTCCAACCCCTGTAATTCTCTGTTCCTGTGTGATTCGTTCCTTTGGTAACAAGATGAATGCAAGATAGAGTTGCACAATTCACCGCACACACTGACATCGTATTGTAGTGCTGCTCAGAAACTGAGCTGAGCTCTCTGCTGCTCCCCAGGCAGATGTGCTTTTCACCGAAGGTGCTCACCTTCACTGAGAACACTGTATTGTTTTCTGGGATTCTTTTCCTTTTGGACTTTCTAAACTTCCCAGCTGAACATTGTATGTGTGCCACTTATGATTCAGTGACTATGCTTAGATTTAGTACTGAGTACCGATCAGATAGAGAAAGTAAGGAAAAGGGCTGTCTGAGACTCCAAACTAAGTTGCAGTGTGTCAGAAATACAATGGAAAAATGTACTTGTGGATAGGGCTGAACTGTGTAAACACCTTTCTTTAAAGTGATTAAACAAAATAACCAGGGGTAAAAATTAAGGACACATCCACAGTCGAATAGTGGGATGGTTGGTGGTGGTTGTTCATGTTCCTCTTTTAGTGTAGTTAAAAGGTTTTAAAACCATAGACTTGAAAGAAGAGCTGGACCCAACCAGTGCTTTCTCAGTGTGCAAACCAATAGGGCTCCACCCACTGACTGCTGCTTGGAGCTCTGCAGTCCAGCTGCTTTAGAATGGAAATCATACTTGCACCTTAAGCTGATGATTATCTGATAGGAAGTCTTTCTGTGAAAGCTTAAGATACTCTTATTTCCATACTGAGCAGTCCTGTTCTGGCTTCACTTCAGAGTACAACACAGACAGTAAGTGTAGCTGCTCTCTTTAAATAATTTCATATTGTCTTATATTAAAGAAAAAAAAAAGCAAATGAAACCGATGCAGGGGATCTCTTACACATAACACAGATTCAATAGACTGCATGCTCAAATGTATGATACGTCAGCTGAAGTTTAGCATGTTTGTCTGCACTCCTGCAGTCAATGTGCTCATGACTTATGACTTTGTGTGTTCACTTCATGTCTTTGTGATACTGAGCAGTCCAGCAGGCATAGCTGTACTGTTGTTTTTTTTTTTTACTGCATCTGAATACTTCTGAAAAGAGTAGTTCCAACAGAAGCAACCTAATCTCAGCTCCTGTACTTAAAAGCTAATATTGATGTAGTCAGCCTTTTGTCGTCTTAATACATGAACTGCAAGAGACAATGAGAAGACTTAAGGAGGTGTTAGTACCTTTTAGAAATCAGGTGCATCTGCTGTTTGATGTTACAGCTCTGGCACAGTATGGAGCAGTTTGAGGACTGTTAGCAGAGTCTTACTTTTCAGATTATCATCATCAAAGTTGGTCAGTAGATGACAACTGCAGCCCTTCTAAGATATATACTCAGAAAGCAACCTACTGGTTTATCCTTAGTAAACTGAAGTTATACCTGTATGAAGGTTTGACTTTAAGAACAAAACGTATTTCGGAGTATCAGAAGACAACTTTGTTGCGGTGGTTTCTTATTTGTTTGTTTTTTTTAACAAATCCCTGTCTCAAATTTCAAAAGTGAAGGGAGAAGAAATATGTATGTATGCACACATAAGTATTTTCTGCAGTATTTTTTTGATTCTATGAAAGCACAGATGGGGTTGCAGATTAAGTGTGAATTATGAACTGAATGTGACTTTCATAGACTGAGTGCATTATTGCTGAATTCCAGTATTTCCCCAAAGTTGCAGTGTTTATTGCTGCGTAAGCTCACTACTCTTACACCTCTTAAATCAAGAAGAGTTGTTTGCACCTCGTCATGTCCAGTTCCAACATTCTTTACAGACTAATAGTGAAAGGCTCCGTATGTCCTGCTCCAGCACAGAAGCTGAGTAGTGTCCCTCTGTGTTGTCTGAATGAGGTTCTTAGATGTGTTCTGTTCTGACCAAGTTTCTGAGTTAGTGCTGGCTCATCCAGCAGTGACAATAAAGACCAATGTTCAGTGGGTGCTTGTAATGCAGGCACAGTGCCAGAGAGGGTGCAGCCTTCATAAGCAGCAAAGGATGGGCTCACTCAGCCCTCAGCATAATCCATAACAAAATTAATGAAAGCTAGATGGTAGCAGTCAAAAGGAAATTAATTACATTTCCTTTTCAAGTGATTTTTCTTATGGAATAGCACAGTTCAGGATTCATTTCCTTAAAATAGAAGTGAAAATATGTACATTTTTAAACCCTTCTAAGAAGAAAATAATAAAAACCTATAATTTTTAAAAGAAACAGTGTTTTGAATCACTCAGATTTGTTTATGTTTTAGTCATAAGAAAGTGAGACTGAATGATATCTTTTCCCTCAGTCAATGAATCTAACAAATAAATTTAAAAAAAAAAAAAAGCCATTGATTCTCAGCAGTCCCTTATTAGTAGAAATAAAACCTCCATTCAGAATTTCTGTAGTTATTGATTCCAGGAGGAGAGGAGATAAAAGGAAGTACTTCTGAGCTTCTGGCTGATTGCTTACGTTAGAGGATTTTTCACCACTGATAAGGATCTTAGGAAATGGATTTTCTATGTACTTCTTACAGAGAACGTTGTACTTTTTTCTTCATTTCCTTAGGTGGATTTTCAGGACGTGCATGCAAGAACATTGGCTGAAAGGAAGAGGGAAGAAGAGAAGCAAAAACGATTGGATAACATTTACAAAGAAAAAGCCAAAAGAGCTGAAAAAGAAATGGCAGGTGATGTGCTTTGACTTGGGTGGGTTTGTTGTTAAAGCATTTTTTTGTAAGGTTATATAAACCAAATTCCAGCAGAATAGATATCCAAATAATAGCAAACCCCGGAGTATAGGAATAGTACATTTGTTAGCACTTCACTCTGTCTTTCACCTAAGAATGTCAAGGCAAATGAGTAACGGGTCCTGTGAGGCTCAAGTTGAATGAGGAGATATTAAAAAACAAATAAACAACAACAAAAAAAACTTATAAATGTCTGGTCAGTAATTCAGTAAGGTGTGAATGCACATGTATGGAGTTGGACTTGGTGATCCTTGTGGGTCTCTTTGAATTTGGGATATTCTGTGATATCAGAAGTAGTTTTGGATCTAGTGGCTTAATTATTGTGTCTGTGGCTAGGTACAGTCTTCTTGACTGATGACCTCAGTTATACTGTATATGCATTATGTGTTCTAGAAATTCGGGCACAGGTCTGCACAGCAATCCTAGATGCAGTGTAGGAAATCTGTGAAAAGTATTGTATTGCTGGGAGCTGAATCTCTGAATACGTACACAGCCAACATATTCCTGCAGTATTTAAGAACAGACGTAGTATACTAAGTTACAGTTGGAAAGGATTATTTATCTCAATTGCTTCAGTTTGTGCAATGAATGCATTTGTGTCTGCCTTTATTCTACATGCTGCAAATGTTTTCACACATGGAAAAAAAAGATTTAACCTTTTAAAGTCAGTTTTATTGATAGCATCTCTTAGCTATAGCATATATTCCTGGGTACATCTGCAAACAGCTATAACATTTATGGCTGCAGAATGAGTACCCAGTGGCATTACCAAGGATACTTGTTTCCTACCAGTACTGTTTTGCTTCAAGTTTATTGAAGTATTTGAGTCATCTTTGATAGAAGGTGAAATTTTAGGGAGGATAGGAAAGGAGGAATGCTGGTCCTAAACTCCTTGTTCAGGGCGTTCTAGAGTTCCTGCTTAAGAGAAGTACTGACTCTCTTACGAGGAAAGCTCTGCACTGGAAATAAATATGTATGGATAAATTATGACTGATTACTGTCTATATGGATTCTTTGGCAATAGTATTTGTTTTCTAGATATACCTCTGCTCAGGAGTCAGCACTGCACACTGTTTCACAACGTTCTAAAACACCTCTCTCTTGATAGAACTGTCCCAAGAGGTTGCTGAGACGCTGACAGAGATGGAGAACTGTTTCCAGCTTCTGTTGCCAGATCCTTTTGACTTCACTGTGAACGACACAGGACTGGAACCCGGTGAACAAATGAGTGCTGACAAGGATAGATCTGCATCCTCCTTGTCCTCGTATGTGGGATGTGCGGATGATGAACAGCCGTGCTGTAGCAAGGACATTCTTCCTGTTTCTCAGTGTGTTAGAACGGATCAAAACGAAGAGCTAGGTGACAAACAGAAGAAGCCTGAGCAAAATATATTGGATGGAGACACGTGCTCTGAAGTTGAATCTGGTGTTCCTGTTCTTGGCGATGATGATTATGAAACTTTTGTCAGGAATCATGGACTTATTTCTCATAAGTATACTCTAGACCTTGAACTCTCCACAGGTACCTGCAACAATTTTTCACAAAGAGCTGGGGATAATCTTTGCAATGCTTTGTAGTTTGTTTGGTTTTTTTTAACTTTGCTTGTTTGTTTTTGCTGTGACTTCAGCATTTGGGGGTCCCTGGACATCATTTTGATTTATTTTGGCCTTCCTTTCTATTTCTGCCCCATTTAGCAGCCTTTCTTAGTTTTGGATGTTCTTGTATGGGATTTACAGATTTCATTAATTTCTGAAACTGAATGTTTGTATTAGTTGTAAACACACTACTACACTTCATAGTGCATATGATTTTCCTGTGTTTAGAAAGAAAATGAGTTATTCACTGTATGTAGTATTTCCTTTCAGCACTTACTTCTTTCTTTCTCCTTGTAACATGGGTATAAGCTACTGATTTAAACATTTTAAAATTGGCTGTTTCTTAAGCATTTCTTAGTTATTGACAACTTGCAGGAAACAGCAGAGTTTTACCTTAAGACTTAGGGGTTGCAGTTAGACCTTTCTATATAACTTTGTTAATAGGAATTGCAGCTAGTAAAATCTGAGTATTTAGGGCTTTTCACTTTTTTCCTAGTGAAATCTCTTACAAATACTGTCTGATTGGGATTTCAAGTGCAGATGACTGGTGAGATGGGTATCTACTTCTGTGCTTGCAGACAGCAGAATTGGAAAGTTACCCATGGGGCTTAAGAGCAACAAATTGGTGGAAAATATCATTTACCATTTTTACTTGTGCGGTGGCATACTTGGCTTCTTTGACAGTCAGCCCCTTTGGAGTGGAAGCCCTAGGAACATTTCATATTGAATAGGCAGGAACTGGTACGTTCGGGCCCAGTTCATTTATTGGAACATAGGACAAGATGTAATGTAAATAGTAAAACTGCACTGATTTTGGTTTACTTTGTGTGATGGCGTAACAAGTCTTTGTCATCACTGAACTGAAATCTTTTCATCTTTTCCTTTTTGAATGTGGATAACAGAATATATAATAGTGAACATCAAATAGTTTAGAAAAAAAATATGTATAATCATACTATTATATGTATTATTTATGTTGTTATGCTTTATGCAGAATACTTTGGAAAGGTTAATGGGTACTTCTACTTAGTGTTTACAGTATCTTGGCTACTTGGTAACAACTAACCGTTGTTTTCCTTTTTGGAGCAGATATCAAAGTGCATGAGAACGAAGACAATACTGCTGTAATAAACAGTGTTGTGGATGCTCACAAACTCGTCAGAAATAAGTTCTTGCCTTCTGTGCAGTCCTGGATTCAGGTGGGTTAAAGACCTGATTTCTTCACTTGCTATGAAAAGATGGACTAGGTGCTGGGAGGCTTGAGAGAGAGAGAGGAACGAAATTAAGGTTGAAAGAAACATTGGTGCAAATAGAAATAGAAGGTTGCTGGTTCTGTAGGGATGGACAGAAGGAGACTGCAGGAGCTACAAAGGTTTTTTGATGGCTCTGTGCTCGGTGTGCTGCCTGCAGACACATTAAAAAAAAAAAGTAGTCGTCTAAGAAAATACAGCTTCTTCACAAAGTATGTAAGTAAAACTTGGTATGTTTTTGTCAGACATGTCTGCATCTGAACACTGCCTTTTCTGCCAATTGATACTATTCTCAGGAGCCTCATGCAGGAAATATGGCCTGCCAGAGGGCATTATTAGGAGATGTTTATAGCAACTGCTCATTTTTTATTCATCTTCAGTGGTTGATTTTAGGTCTTAAATTCTAGTTGGGGAAAGAAGTGCATTGACTAATTATTACATGTAAAATAAAAGAATTTTTGACATTTTTCCTCTCCTTTAAGTGAAACAACAAATAAACAAATGCTGTTTGATTCAAGTGATAGAAAAAGAATAAGAATGTGGATTTTTTTTGTTTTGCAGTTATTTACCCGAGCAGGAATAAACGACGATCGGTTGAGATGCGCCATTGATCTTAAGAATAAACTGGAGGCTGCTCTGAGGAAATACAAGGAAATGAACATTACTTTTAAAGAGAGAAAAAGAAAAGTGGTGAGTTTTTGAAACTTCACTGTTACTAGAGAGGACTGTTAGTAATACTAGGCTTGTATACAAAAATGCACTCTCTCTTAAACCTCATTCTGGCAAAACTTTCAACATAGGTTTAATTGATTCACAAATTTATCTGGCTGTAATATCAGCTAAAGAGGTTGAGCTGAGAACCTATTGTAGTCAGGAGCCATTATTAGGCAAAACCATGTAAGGTTTTGGCACTGTTGTTTATTTTGGATAGCATTGGTTAAGGTTGGTTGGATAAGGTTAGGCTTGGATTTTATTTACTCTTAGTTTCTCCATGTGCAACATTGTCATGTCCTCATCTTCCTTTGTGCAGATACATATTTCTCAGGAAATGCTGTATAGCTTGTTCTCTTATGACACAGAATTTTGTTAGTGTCTGCAGTTACAAAAGCAGCATTTCTGCTTTGTAGTGTTTACTCCCTATAGTATGCAAGTAGCATGACTAAGGACATCTTGAAAGAATTAGTTGTTACATAAGGCTTTAAAGTGTCGGAAGATGACAGATTCTGGGAAACAGGTGAAGCTAATGAATAAATGGAGGCTGAAAGATCAAATGCTTTATTCAAATCCAAAAAAGGAGTCTATACCATGTTTACATATCTAAAGCAAAGCTGTACGATGCTCCTTTCTGCTGCTTGAGATCCGGCTAAATTACTGTAGAGTTCAACACACAAATAATGTTTTGAGCCAGGGTTCATGGTTTATGACTGGGTTGTAAGAACTTGATCCAGACGTTATACCTTGGATTAAACTGGAGTAGCCTGGTTTAGCCATGACTGAGTGTTGCAGACCTTGCTTTCCTTGTGCAAATGAAGCCTTATTAAGATTAATTTGGTTCATCATCTTACTACTACTGACGTACCACGTCAGTCAAAAATGCCAACTATGAATGGAAAGTACTGTAAGACTGTCTTGTCAGGGTTATTTTTTCCCTCAGTGAAATATGTGTGCTACCTTAATGCAACCAGCTATGAAGGAATCCAGACATCTGCTGTCATTCCTGCCATTTGCTTGACAGGACTTCATTTGCTGTACCTCTGCGTGGAATATTGGTTGCAATATTTCTTGCAAGATATAAAGGACGTTCAAGCCTTGCTTTTTGTGTGTGTGTGTGTGTGTGTGTGTATGTACATGTGTATGTGTTTAAAGTGGTATGTTACCACTTCTGGAGATTGATCAATGCTATCTATATAGGGTTGAAAGATCATAAATTGTACCATTGCAACAACAGAAATAAAGGAGAATGCATAGCAGTGCTCACAAAGAGTACATTCAGAATGAAGCAGTGCTTATTGAGGTATTAACTTATGCACTGAAAATTACATGTAATTGGTTTTTTTTCTTTCCCAGTGGAAAATACCCAAATTTCATTTTAGTGCTGATTTAATTTAAATTATAACCTGAACACCGACAGCTCTGTGCTGTAGAATGAAATTGTTTAAATTGTCTTTTCATCACGTGACAATTGAGTTGTTTGAAACTTATAAACATGGTAAAGGGAGACACTGATAGAAACACAGTTGTTTATTTTCTTCTTAGACTGTGATTATTAGCTCCCAATCTGTCAAGTATTTATGTGCCAGCATATGAAATATTGCACTCAGCTCCTATTTAATCCAGCACTGTTACTTACATTACACATTGCTCCTTCTGGCTGCATGTCCTTGTGTTAATGGAACTATAGTTCTTGCCATGCTGTGGTTTTTCTGTACTCTGTATTTTTAGATGCAAGTGAAGAAGCACTGATAGCAGAGCGCTGGCTCACAGCCATCCTAGCCTGACAGGGCTTGGTGCTTCACAAATGTGATTTGTTAACATGTGAAGTCAGTGAGTGCTGTAGACCTGCACGTGTGTAGAGACGCACGTTTAGAAATGAAGGGGAGCATTTTATAAGCAGGGAAAGCAAGCAAATGAAGTGTCTGAGTGCAGGGGGTTCCATGTTAATTGTCTGGTTTGCAGTTGCTCTGTAATAATTCTGTTTTGATACGGTATCAGTTTTCCTGGTAACTGCTGATTGCAAGTACATATGAGCAAGTTCTCTACTGGACAATGAATCTTGGAGTGTAATTATGATACTGCACCACAGGCAGGTCTTATCTGCAGTGAGAACATGGTTTTCTTTTACCAGAAAATATAAAACAGATCAAGCAGGACTTAAGAAGTGGGCTGGGGACCTGGGTTTGCTCAGTCTCCTCAGACTTTGTTTTTTGATTTGTGCTCAGTCTTTGCCTACCTTTCCTTTCTTGTACCGTAGTTTCTTTCTGTTCTGTCCCTATTTGTGCTAGAATGCCTTCTCGAGGTTTAGTTTGAAGGGAGTGGCAGGGAAAGGCATTTCCCACCCTCATCTTGCAGGGTTTTTTGTGAGAGATTCCCTTTATCTCTGAAGACCTACAGGTTTGCAAACTATGGGGTATCTTTTTGGAACTTTATGGAACTTATCTTCTATGAAGTCATTTGCAGGAAAGCACAGAACTTCATGCAGAGAAATGCTCTGGCTTGAAATAGATTAGTGTGACATGTGGATATTGCCACCTCTTTCTGCTCCGGGTGCAGAAAGCCTAAATTGTAGAAAGAGTTAGTGCTTTTAAAGCCTGCCAACACAAGTGGACAATGGCATTCTTCTGTTCATACCTTTCAGGAGCTGTGGGAGGAGAGGGAAAAGAATGACAAAAGTTATCCACTAACTGTCTAGAATCATAGAATCACCAAGGTTGGAAAAGACCTCCAATATCCTCCAGTCCGGCTGCCCACCTATCACCAATATTTCCCACCAAACAGTGAGCACCTCCAAGGTTGGTGACTCCACTACCTGCCTGGGCAGCCTGTTCCAGTGCCTGACCACTCTTTCAGAGAAGTTGTTATTCCTAATGTCTAACCAAATCTGTCCTGGTGCAACTTGAGGCCATCCCCTTCAGTCCTATCACTGGTTACACAGGAGAAGAGGCTGACCCCCACTTAGCTGCAGCCTCCCTTCAAGTAGTTGCAGAGCAATATGGTCTCTCCTGAGCCTCCTCCAGACTGAACAATCCCAGTTCCCTCAGCCCTTTCCTCATAAGAGGAAACAAATCCATTGCAGCATATTTTCTAAATGTTCTTTCCCATTGCTGTGCCTCCAGAAGTCATCAACACATTTCTTCTTGAATTACTGTTTTTCATAGAGGCTGGGAGTTGGATGGACAGTGGCAGTCTCAATGTATTGATCAAAGGCAAATGAGTTTTTGTGTGCTTACACAAGTCCTATTTATCATAGCGAAATATTTATTTAGGGCATGAATCAGGTGTTCACTTCTACCAGGAAATGTATTCTGAAAACATAAAGCCGAGTTTTGAAATCTGATTTTCTGTGAATCTGAGTTTTAGCTGAAGCTGGGGAGAGAGCACAGAAGCAATATAAGCCTTTTATTTTGCAGTACCTGGATGCCTGGACGTACTACTTTCTCTCAATGCCTGTTCAGGATAATCTCAATGTCCAGTAGAGGGAGTGCACACTGCATGTTCAACATTTTTCTCTGCACTACCTTTATCCAAAGCCAGCCATCGTCTCAGTCTGTGTGTCCAGGTAAACTTAACAGCAGAACACTAGAGACACTTTGAGTTAGTTCTTGACTATTTAAGTGAATTATTGTAGAAGAACAATTGTAATTATTGGCTGAGATTGGTATTTTAATAGAAATGCCTTTTTCTCAAGGTTTAATTCTTCTGTTGAAATAACTTGCTGATGGCTAAAATGTTCATTGAAATTTTTTTTTCCTGATTAGAAATAGTTTTATTTGTGAATATCTTCTCCCTTTATTCTTACAATTCTAAACTTTTTTTCTTTCTAGTGTTTGATTTGCAGATGATTAGACACAAAAGGTCTTCTGATTTTAACAGTTATTTAGAGCACAAGTGCATCATTTAAAATACACACAGTACTTTCCATTTACATGACTTACATAAGGGATTTTCCATTTGGATAGTACTTGAAGTTCTCATGTAATTAATAGAAATGTAGCTCAGCTCATTGGCTATGTTTTGTACACGAGCATATTTCTCTCTTATGTAATTGCCTTTGGGAAGCCATAAAGGTTTAATACTCAAGCTGACTGAAACTCAACCAGATAGAAGTTAGTAGGCAATATGATGTGAGAAATGTCCTGCTCTTCTCTCCATCAGCAGTATGGTAATTTACCAGGCCTATTATACTTTGTATTTTTAATTTCAACTCATACTAGCAACCAGGAATATATAATCTTTCATTAACTGTCTTCATTACTTTTTGTTTCACCTGTCCTTATCTGTCAAATCTAAATGTATGCTTGGATCTTGATTTATTCATGTACTTAACTTTTATCCATGTGAAACATCTGGTTGGATTCAGTAATATCATTAATAATTAAATTGGGAGGAGGCTGTTCTTATGTATTCCAGTACCTGATCAGAGCCCTAAACCTAAACAGCTGAAAGAACAATATCAGAAAATTTTTACAAATATTGTTTCCAAATTAAATATTTCATGGTCATAGTTTGCTCTTAAAATATTTTACTATGCAATAAGATTAAAATTTTACTATGTAATCAATTAAGCCATGAGCTCTACCAATTGGTTACATAACGATTGCTGCTTTTTTTTCTCCCATATCTTCAATTACAGCTTGGCTTTTTCTCAGTGCTAATGAGTTATTTCTTTGTAATCATTTTATAATTTTATGAACAGATCTTCATTAAGTCTGTCATTTAGTTGGATCAAAGGCAAAGACTATTTTCTTGTTCTGTAGCCATAGAGAATCTGCTGCTTTCTTCCTGCCTTCCAGCTTTGTATAACAGCTTCTTCTGCTCGCACCCTCATTTTTTCTCTTCATTTTACAGAAGCTGCTTCTGAGGAGTCATTGTCATTCTCCCCACATGATGCTTTTAAATTGCACACAAAATCCCTAACTCTTAACAAAGTGGCCCTTTGAACAATCAGAAATGTTTAATATTGAGGTTGAATAACTTTGATGTTTCTTGTTATTATGTTCTCTTAAGCTACACAGAACTCTAGGAATATCTGATAGTTAAATCAGTATCATACCTAAAGATTATATGCAGCATACACCAAAAGATTGTAAAATCAGCATTACATCTGAGTCCAAGTATGTATATTTCAGCATGTTCTGTGTTCAGAATAAATAAAGTTTTAATAACGTTTGTATGGTCTAAGTAGTACATCAAGCATCACTTCTAATTTTTTTTGTTTAGCTAATATTTATCTTAAGAGCCAAGTCAACAGTAGCTGTGAAAGTAAACACAGAATATTCGGATTCCTCTTCTATCCTCCCTCAATTTCACCTTCAGACAATATCTATTTTTATGTATGAAATGTCTTTCTCAATCTCTTCTTAGCAAAAAGGCTTGTTCTGTTTTCTTGAGCCTTACTGGGATATAGGTGTGATGTAAAACACGGTAAAATTAGCTCTCAAAATATTCCTTTCCTGTTTAAGTGTTTAATCAGCTAGTTTATTACTCTGCTTTTTTTCATTCTCTTTTCTAGAACTGAGTTGCTGTGTTATATTTTCTGCTTTGCAGTAGCTGTGCAGCCTGCTGCTGTTAGGAAGTTATTAAAAATATCTTGTTATGCAGATCTAGTCATGAATTCTTGAAGTTGTCACTGTGGTGACCTCTGATCCCTATCTGATTCGCAGGTCGCACAATGCAATTTGGAGCTCTTCTAATAGAGTGTAAAATAAAGTAGGGTGTCTATATCATCAAGTTAACCCTTATGTTAAGTGTTTAAGTTTTCCAGGCTGAAGGGTCATCTCCCTTGATTCATCTTTCAATACTGAACAATGTATGTTCAGATATAAATTTGCTTCCTGCTTTTTATCCGTCCTATTTTACAAAGGGAAACTGTGCATTGAAGTGAATAGAATGTGTTTGTGAAGTTCAGTAAAGGTGCATTGCTGAATATGTATATTTATTTTTTAAAAAGGGGAAAAATCTAATCTCGGAACACTAGTGAATTTATTGTAGTAACTCACTTAAATCTAGCTGGTGCAGTAACACTAAAATAAAGATGCTTATATCAATGATATCTTTGTGCCTGGAATCTACTATTGGGAATATATGTAATGTTATCTGTGTCTTGCATGGGCTATTTTGCTGACTTGTTGCCTGTAATAAATTAGATTTGTTTATTTCAGGTTTATTCATCTGTAAGAAATACAAAATCTGAAAAAAAAAACTTTAACAAATATGTAGTTAAAACGTGATCCTTGAAATAAGCTGTGATTTAGTTACTGCTTCTGTGTGCGTGCAGACTGCATAACAAAGTGTAGACACGTATATGAGTTGGTGGTGGATACCAAGGCTTAGCAGCATGAGTTTGATCCTGTCAAAGCAATAGGTGGTAATCTGTCAAATGCAGTAGGACTTATTGCATCACTGAGTGCTAATGGGAATCTTGTTATACTACATCTTAGATGAAAATCATGTTTCCTAAAATTCCTTAACAACAATGACTACTGGTAAGATATGTATATTTTTTTGCCTCTTTAATACTTAGCTTTTATCATGTGTAATCCTCTGTGTCATAAAGAGATTGAATAATTCAAAACATTACTTTAAATATTATATTCTTCATCTTATAAAGAGCTTGGACTAGCTGAAATGCACTGGTAGAAGCTTCACTTTGGAGGGAAGAAGCAGCAGGTTTTTTTGCTTTCCCTTTGAGATGTCAGGCCACAGGGCAACTTCTTGGTTCAGGAATGGGTATGGTTAGTCCTGTGCCTCACTGCTACGGCCTTTAACAATGGCTTTGAACAATATTGCCTACACCTGCATGCAGGGAACAGTATATAGAGGAGAATACCTAGCTGGAAAGGAGAAGGGTGGAGATGGTAAAGCATAGTGTCTGTTAAAGGTAATGCTGTAACCTTGACAGTGTCTGTATGGCAGCTGCTTTCTTGACAAAATAGAGAGTTCTCCTGCATCTTACGATCTCTGCTCTACGTATGTTGCTGTCTGAATATAGATCCTAAACAAGATTTCTTGTTGGTTGGTTTGTGGATTCTATAGCTTTGTTGGCTTCATCACACCTCAGTCTTCAAACTGCAAATCTTTCCCTTTATGTTAAGATGAATGAAAACCTCTAGGCACTTTGTGGAGTTTCTTTACTCACAGAAAGCCACGAGGTAACAATAAACCAAGTTTGGTTTTTGAGACACAGGAAAGGTGAATAACACTATTTTACGCTTTCTTTTTCTTTTGTTAAATTTTGTCCATTCCATAACTCTGAAATAATTGCAAATGAAATTCTGCCAGGTATTTCTTGTGTTATGCAGTTAGCAAATCCACTTCTTAGCAGGTAGCTCTGTACAGGTTGCTGTTGTACTATTTGTGGGAGCAGAACAGGAAAACAGCTTATGTATTCTGGTGGTTTTACATTCGGCTAAAAGTTGATTTAAATGTGAACAGCAGTTTAAAGGGGCTGTCCTGTTTCCATTTCTTACCTGTGATGGTTCCCAGTGCCTCCCTTGTTCTGGCAGTAGTGCTCTTGTTGTGGCAGGGACCTGAACTGACTGGAACCTAATCCAGGAAAAAGGGTTTTTCTACCGGTACCCAGAGAGTAAAATCGTTCCCTTCTAACTCAATAAATTCAGGTAGTGAACGTGTAATTATGAAGTTCAGTCTTTACTTAATCAGAGAACTTGGAAACTGATGGAGTGAGATATTATTAGCTCATCTCCCAGTGCGAATGATAAACTGGATGAAAAAAACAACAGGAAATTATTTGGGAAGAGAAGGCTCTGAGGTGACCTGATAGCGGCCATGCAGTATCTAAAGGCAGGGTACAAGAAGTAAGGAGACAGACTCTTTAGCAGGGTCTGTGCTGATAGGACAAGGAGAAATTATTTCAAACTTAAAGAGAGTAGAATTAGGTTGGATGTAAGGGAAAGGTCTTTTACAGTGAGGGTGGTGAGGCACTGGCACAGGTTGCTCAGAGATGTGGTGGATGCCCCATCCCTGAGACTTTCAAGGCGAGGCTGGATCAGACCCTGGGCAACCTGATCTAGCTGTGCATGTCCCTGTTCACTGCAGGGGAGTTGGACTAGATGACCTTTAAAGTCCTTTCCAACTAAGGATTCTCCGATGGTGTGATTCTATGAAATACTGCACTGTTTGTGTGTTTGTATGTATGCTTGCTGTGCAATAAGATGTAGTGCCTGAAGTAACTACAGTAACCACATCGCAGAGATACATTACAGTGCTTTGGAAAGTATGGCTTATTTTTATATAAATATTTCATGAAAACATTCAAAGGACCACTGCACACTACAATCAGTTGCTTCTGATACTACAAATGAAACATAGGTATCAAATGTAGGTGGTCAGCAGTGATTTTGTTAGGGGCTTATTTTTTTTTTCTTACATTGAAGAACTTTATTAACTTTAATAATGCAAGATAGCAGACATCTGTTTAAGCTCTCTGGAACAGATGAAATGAAAGCTGTTAGGGGCTCGTTGGTAGTTGAAGTGAAACTTTCACACTTATCTTGAATGCAGTATTTCCTCTATGAAAATCCACTATTATGCAAGAGATCTCTGCTTTTCTAATATGCTTTCTTAAGGCTTTGGTGATTGATAGAAGTCTGAGTAGTGGGGTGCAAAATACATTTGAGGATGTATCTTCAGTGATTACTGCTAAAGAAGTACTAAACTTGCTTTGCAATATCTTCTTGAGATAATGGGGTTAAATGCGCCTGTTTATCAGAGTAACTGTTGTTTTCTGTGAAACTCTAAATTGCATATAGGTGGACTTATTTCACAACAACGACTCATTAAGAACAAAGGTCTTGCACCTTGAGATCTACTGATCTTTTCTAAATAAATTTGCGTGGATCTTTCTTAAAATCCAAAAGCTTGTCTTCTAGGATTCAGAAACACAGTAATGATAGAGGTTTTGTGCAATGTGCCTCACCATTTATTGTTCATTCAGTGTCATAGAGTGGTTTGGGTTGGAAGAGACAGTAAAGCCCACCCAGCCCCAACCTCCTGCCATGGGCTGGTTGCCTCCCACCAGCTCAGGCTGCCCAAGACGCATGCAACCTGGCCTTGAGCACCTGTAGGGGTGAGGCACCCACAGCTCTCTGGGCATCCTATGCCAGGGCCTCCTCTGTACCCACTCCAACAGCTCTGCATACTTCTTGTGTTGGGACCCACGCCCAA
Organism: Tragopan temminckii; assembly: GCA_028571105.1. Lineage (NCBI taxonomy): Eukaryota > Metazoa > Chordata > Aves > Galliformes > Phasianidae > Tragopan > Tragopan temminckii. The sequence continues at coordinate 18,420 of JAOWBP010072009.1, forward strand.
GCTCTGTTTAACACTGGCCAGAATAAGAAGGCTTTGATACACGTCTTGAGTGACCCCCAAGCTTGCACCACTAGGACAGTGACAATGCTCACAGACTATTGCTAGCATAGAGTGCTCTACAGAAAATCTGCTTTGCTGGATAGTTCTTACTGCTGAAGCAATTTGCAGCAATATACATCAGCTCAGCACTAACTTTTTGGGCTCTCTGCTAAATTCTGGAAATTATGAAATAATGTGAAAAGTGCATTCCTGAATAAAAGTCAAGTTGTCCCAGTAGCTTATGTGCTGTTGAGCAATTACAAGTAGAATGAACAGTGATACTTTTACTGGTAGACATAAAATGTCATTTGCCTGGACCACATATCTTGATTTGTAGTCATATAGATTTGAATTTATGCTCAAATCGTGGAGCAGAATGGAGGATTGTGTGTGGGTGTCCCTATAAATATAACTCTTTTGTGTTTCATTCAGGAAAAACTCAAGCACAATTCTGAAATCTGGCATTTTGACAGCATTTATTTACTTTTTACTTTTCATCCTATACTGGATAATATAAAAGGATGAGAAAGAAGGAGGAACTTTTAAAAGTCCTTCCATGCAGGATACGTTATTTGATTATTCAATTTCTATTGCTGGTACTGAAGAAATTATTCTTATGCCCTCCGTGTTTGGTTGCATAGAATATCCCCAAATTTCATTTCAGATGACTGAAGTATGTTTTGTGTTGTGGTCGAATAAAAAATGTACTTGCTTAAGGTTGCCCCTTTAGCTTGGCTCTGTGGTGATAAATATTCTGATTCCCTAACCTGAAATCTTCTGCCTCTAGAAAAATATTTAGTTGGCTTTGAGTAGGTGCACATGAGATATTGGCATGGTGGAATAATTTGCAAGATCTTCCAGTGAGGGTATTAGCATATAAATAGCAGATGCAATGACGACCATCACAGCTGAGTACATTTAATTTTTAGTTTATAAGATAGAATGGGTTTTTAAATGCATAGCCATCAAGCCTGCTGAAAGACAAATGAAGTTTAGAGTTCACTTGTCTGAGGATGCCTTACATCATTTTTTTTTTTAAAAAAAGGGAAACAGACACGCATAAAACTGAACAAAAGTGATTTCTTGGGTGAAAAGTGAGATTGCAAACCAAGTTAATTAGACCAGGCCAAATTTATTTAATGGTCCCAGCTGTAGTTTGCAAGTGGTGTTTTAGTAAGTAGATAGGACTTCTTCGTGTGCTATCTTTTCTTTTTCTAAAATAATTAGTGAACGCTGAACATCTACTCCTATAAACTGATTGCATTGTATTTCAGTCATTTTATTGCTTAATTTAATTATGATTGCAGAGGCTCAGAGTTTTTAAATCCTCTTAATGGAAAGTAACAATCAATTTGTATAAAACTGGGAAGAAAACCAAAAAGCTTTCCCTTGCGTATTTCAATGTGGTGTATGGTGGGTGAAGAATTTGTGTTCTTTTAATTAATTTATTTATACATTATTGCAGGGGAGTTGGACTGGTTGGCCCTCAGAGGTCTCTTCAACTCTATGGATTCCATGATTCTATTTATTTAGATTTATAACTAGTTGGGATGACTGAGCAAGACATTTAACTGGGTCTCTGGTTGTGCTGAGCTACACTAACCATTGGGCTCTTGGAATGATAACTCCAGAGTAGAAGATAGATATGGTATGTCAACAGAAATGCAATCCTGTTTTCAGTTGTTCTTTTTTTTTGTTTAGGTGGAGATTGGATAGGAAACATCTGTGACTTTTCAAGTTTTTCAATGAGTTAGGGAACAGATGGCTTGATTGTGCTTGTCTTGCTGGAGAAGTCACCACTGTTCTAAGTTTTTAATGAAAATTTGGGAAATTGAGGAGACGTGCTAACTGGTTGCAATGAAAATAATGTATGGGTATTCTCTGTGTTTCATTTTATGTTTGTTTTACTGTATTCTCATTTTCAAATCAGTTCAGCCCCCAAAATTTGCAGAGTGCCCAGCTGAATCCTGTTTCCTTGCACAGTGAGATATCTACTCAGGAATACCACTGCTTTGTCACTGTTGGTGCAGAGCAGTTTAACATTGAGCTGAAAGTCTTCCCATCAGACTTGGCGAGCAGTAGATGTGCATGCAGCCTCTGATGTGTGGGAATCTGTTTGGTCTTCCTTCAGTTGACTATCTTGTAGCACTACAGGGAAAGTGTTAGTTCACCTTATCTCTTCCAAGCCTGCTCAACTAAGTTAGGGAACTTCCTTTGTGTCACCTGGTAATTGAAATGGATTTGAGAACGGGATATTTTTCCCCACATTCCTTAGCAGCTTGTTTAGTAACAACTAGTTGCATGGCTGCTTAGAGTTGTTTAGTTCTGTATACTGCAAGAAAAGCTTTGCCTTCCAGTATTTATCACTTGAGCTTATACTTTACACTTCTTCTAGTACAGAACACTAGAAATGGTGTAGTATTCGTTTTTATCAGTCTTGTTTTTCACATTTGTGAGTGCCCAACCACTCATTCCCAAAGGATTGTAACTTACGCATTCTGCCACAAAAAAAAAAAAGTCTTAAATATGTATTTTAATGGTTGGTAATTCATGGCAATTACCTAAAAAGCTTATTTATAGTGGGAAAGTGGGTAACAAGTAGATGAATTTTCGAACAGCATCTGTAGAGTTTGCTGTGGAACTTTGTTCATGGTTGAAAAGAGGAATTGGAGAAAAAAAAGAGACATTTCTGACCAATGCTGTTGCCCCCACTCTCCTCCTTTCTGTGGAAAGGGAATGGAACCAAACAGCATCAGTGGGATGGCTCTGATGAAGTACCGCTGGAGTGACATAAATTGAGATGGAACTAGCCACTGCCACTGAGTGACTTCTTGAATCTCCACTGGTGATGACTTTTATATTTGAGAGCAAAAAAGATGAATAAGTTGTCTTGTTAAAGATGTTATCAAAATAAAGATTTTATGTCTGTTTGAATTAAAAAGGGGACTTAATTCCTGAAAGTTAGCTAAGCAGTTAATTTTATTTTTTTACAGGAAATCTAAATGTAATAGGATACCCCAGTGAAATTCAAGGGTGTGAACAATAAGCATAATATTTTATGAAAATGACCCCCATATTTAAAATCTGGCATTATATGTTATGCATTGTAGCACCAAGTCCACATCTACCTTTTAGAAAATTAAAACACATAAATTCTGTTTAGTGTTTGATATGCAGTGCACTAGCTGAAAGCCATAATGCCCCTAAAACCTTGGGTTGCTTTTCACCTTTCATAAATTCCTGGGTAGATTCTATACAAAAAATAATTTTCAGCTCCGTGGCTCATTGTTATTCAAACTTGATTGATCGTCGTCATTTACTCAGTGAGGAAGTTAAGTGCTCCTGTCATTTCCGCAGAGTATAATTGGGACGTTTCACAGGTCAGCGGCAGTGACAGGTTTCCCTTTTGATTAGTGTTAGACTGATAACAAAAATTACAGTTTCCTATGATTAATGTTTTCCATAGTACTCGAATGCACAGTTCATGGATTATACCTAAACAAAGTGAATTTGCATCTGATTATGCCTTCTCTCCGTCAGGCTGTTCACGTGCTTTAAAGTTTGAGAGCGTGCAGGTAATACAGGAAAGTTGCTTCCAATGCAGTTTTCAAGTTGAGAGTTAGCAAAGCACTCTGTATTTTAGTATATTATGTTCAGAGATTTGTGCGTCTCCAATAGCACCTGGAAAAAGAGGAAATTTCAGATACAGACAGAATTCTTGTGGATTCTTTCTGATCCTCTCAGGTTGTCATGCGCACCATTGCTGTATTATACCGTAGATCTATTAAGTTAAATGTCTGAACTGAGTTTTCTTTTGCTAGTTTGTCATTATTTCTTAGTTCCTTATACTTGTTGCTGTTGAGGCGTATACAGACTACTAAATAAAAGCTATGGAAATGTAAAACAGAAAATAACAGTGTAAAGTGAATGTTGTTCTGCTTTTATGCTATGGAACAAAGCTGCAGGCTAAGGTCATCCATAGCAAGTTTGGGCTTGGTTTGATCTTTTTTAATAGCTGAATGAGAAGTGAAACCTGCATATGGAAAATTAAATGTTGCCATGCTTCTAGCTGGAGGAATAGTAATGGGTATTATTGGCAAACTTCATTAAATCACCCCTAGCAAATAACAAGGGGGTAACAACACAAGTAGAATTTCAAAATCAAGATACAAACTAACTTCAGTCTTTAGCCCTCTCCTGGTGTGCAGAATACAAAACTCCGTTGTTTTCCTTTCTGTTTACCAGCAGGAAGACTTTCTAAAAGTTGCAGTGTAACACAGATGCTCTTCTTTCTCATGTTGTGCCTTTGCAGGTTTTAGTGATCGAATATTTGACTTTTCTTTTTGCATTAGTTTTCTATTTTGATTTCTGCTGGAGATCAGATTCAGCACATGTTGGTCTTGGCCATGCCAAGTAGGGCCTGAATTGCATCTTTCTTTAGATGAGAAGAAACAAAATTGCGGTAGGATTTCAAGTGAGCTAGGATGTGGAATCCTCCACATAGCCCAGCAAGTCGCTGTCTGCCACTGGGAAGTAGTGATAATGGGGCTGTGTTGTGGGTGCTGCTTGTCTTTGGCAGCAGGCTTCTTTCAAACATGGTTATGCTGGGACTTTATTTTAAAATAGACTCGTTAGGTATTCTCTGTGTGTGGTGGCGTGGTCTGGTAAATGTGTTCTGTTCTTCAAGAGAGTAAATCTTTTTTGTCTTTCCTTTTTTATTCCATCTGGAACTGCAGATCTTTCTTGCATCGAAGTCTTTTTTTAAAGAAAAGAAGTATACCTCAGCCTTGTGCCATCCTTTCATTAGAAATGCATATTAATATCAATTAATTTTGCTTGTTAGAAATGAGTTTCAGTCCAGCTTGTAAGTAATACTGAAGAAGCGCTGATTTTTTTTTTAAACTACGTTCAATAAATCAAATTGGTTTCTAGTTTTTTTGATTCAGAGTATATGTATGATTTAAAGGAACTCAACTGTGACACGCGATTAGAGTAGTGAATTAAATTGGGAAAATTCTGCTGCAGGCAAAACCTGCAGTATCCTCCTGTGTGTGTTCAATGAGTAGTGGATATTCATATCAACATAAGTCAGGTGCAGCAGGAGAAGCAAAAACACAGCTGAAAATAGTAAAAATGATGCAATTCCTTATCTGTAGCTTTGGCTTGTTGCAGTGAAGTTGAAAAAAGTGAGAGAGAGCTCTATGGAAAGGTTGCTTTCCCTTACTGCATCCTCAACTTATAAAAGTGCATGGCAAGCATATGATAATGTGCAAATCGTGGTGGTGTTTATATTTAGGTGACTCCAGAGGTGGACAAAACCTTCAGCACTGGTACCTTTTAATGTAGACAACACTTGCTATTTCATATGTGTAGTTCTGATAGTACAGACCATATTTGAGGTCTCACAGATTCTTGTACCTTTCATATACCATGGCAGAAATAAATCATTTTTAGATGTGAAACAAACTTAGAACAAATTGTAGAGGCTTGCTTGGCCATATATAGTAGTAGCTGGCTGAAATGAAACGTAGGAAGCCACTTATGTGCATTAATTGATCTGGTTAATTGGTAGAAACTCTGTATTTCAGCTCATCAATGATGTTTGAAATTTTTTTTTTTTAGGTTTTGTGCATATGAATTTGTACTGTCAGCGTTGTTCGTGCTGCTGCAGAACAATCCAATGAAACACTAGCATACAGATGCAGCTGCATATTCTGACTTTGGTCAGTGTTAGCTGTCCAGTCCATCAGATTCCTGTCCCATTTGTCTGCTCTGTTTATGAACCCTTAAACTTCGTGATACTAGGTAACATACCACAGACTATTTGAGGGCAGCTGAATGAGTAAAATCAAGCAAAGGAGAAGAGATAAGGCTTTAATTTGCTCATTAAGTCAAAAACTTCAAGATTTTTTTTGTTTTATTTTATAATTCCACGCTTTCTCAAGCTTCAGCAACTGCATCTGTTGTAATGGATAAAAGAGTCTTTAAAGAAGCCCCTAGGATGAAGTATGGCTTAAAAGATAAAATGTTAACCGAAGTTCTAATCTTAGATGAAGACTAAATACATAATTAGGAAAATGCTTCTGACACAGAGAGCCTCAGTAGGGCTATCATGATGTCTGTGAAATATTTGCAATGTAAAGGAAAATGAGAAGCTGTCTTTCCATTTAAAAAAAAAAATAATCTCTGTAGATGAAAGCTTCGGATGATGATGATGAAGACGATGATGATGACGACTTTGTGGAGGTCCCTGAGAAGGAAGGTTATGAGCCCCACATTCCAGACCACCTGCGTAAGGAATATGGTGAGTTTGCCCAGCTGTGAAAGGCTTTACCCTTGCATGTTACTGCTGCACTAAAGTAAATAAACAGCCATTATGAAGTAATAAAGTGATCAGTGGTGTGGGTAATCTCTCTGGCTGCTATGAGGAAGTCGTTACATCGAAAGGGGAGCAGCAGTTGGCTCTAGATAAACAAATACTTTCTAGGAGCAAGAGCAACTGAGACCTGAAGCTAATTTCGTTTTGTTGTGTCCCATTGTAGTTTAGAGCCAGAAGCAGCCCTGTGTATGTTTGTGTGTGCCCTAAACACAGGGAATGAATAGACTGCAAAGTAAAGGACCTGAATATTAGAAATATTGGTAACAGTCTGGTGAGATGGGATAAAGTTTTGTCTCTTGATTGATCTGCATTAAAGGCAATTGGAGATGCGCAACTGCTTCCTCCCATGGAGTAGCCGACTTAGAGCTCCGAAGTTAGGCTTGTTGTTGGGTATTGCTATCACAAGATGTTACAAGGAACTCAGCCTTTGAGCAGAGAATTTTAGCCATTAAGCACATACTAGAAGACAAAATATAATCTTGGTCTTGTCTGCTTTGTTTAAATGAAGCAAGCCGCCTTTTAATCTGTTCAAAAGATTATTTATACATATATATATATATATATACAAGTGTATATATATATAGTTGTAATGTGTTCCTGTGAAATTGAGTGAGGAGTAACTGAGGAAAGTTGATCTCAGTTTAATTTCTGTGTGCTACTCCTTGTCCTTTGTATGTCTAACTGATTAAGTGTCCGCAGCTTTGCTGCTCTGTGTAGCATTTTGTGTTTTCTGATTTAAGATCAGGAGATTTCAGTTCATTGTAGAGGAGAGGGTAGCTGTCATCAAAATGGGGTTAAAAAAAACCTTAGACATTAAAGTAAGTTTCTTGCTTGTACGTTTCTCTGTAGGTGGTTATGTAAGTCTGGTGCTGTGTTACCTTTTTCAATCCTGTTCATGCTTATTTTTTACTTATCTGCAGTTTATGTCATAAAACTCAGGCTCTAGCTCTCTGCTGTATGTGTCAAATGCATCTTTTTGGTGAAACAAGGGTGTGCGTGTCTGTGTAAACCCAAGACAATGTGTCTCAAGTGGCCATTTTGTTGTCTTCTGCTACCAAATTTGGTTACAGACTACAAAAGATTTTCAGTAATGATAACCTGTAGTGGCTGCAGTCAGCTTCAGGACATTTGCTGGTGTGACACTGGGCACTCAGTCTATTTAGTCTTATCTAAATCCAGATATAACATGTCTAGATTTAATGTATGAAGACATCTTGGCACCCTTGGACATAAGGCCTGTGCAGACTGCACACCTGTCTGTTTTCCCCGCCTAAGGGCTTGATCTAAAAGTGAATATCTTTGTTTCTCTGTACCTCTAACAGGTGTGCAACATATCTATTGTATATAAAAGACTGAGATTAAACTATTGTCCTGATGAACGGATGGCTGCAGTGTTGCTTGGTTTGACTCTTAGCATATGTGTTGCTTGACACAATCTACAGGCATGTACTTTGTCCAACCAAAAGTTGGGAAAGATGGAGTGCTGGGAAGCTGAGTGTGTTTAGATAGCATTGTGGTTGGAGAGTGGAATAGGAGCTGGATGTATTCACTGAAGGTGATCACAGGACAGTGGAGACTGTAGGACACGCACACGTAGCAACTGAGCAGCTTCTCTTTTCCTTCATGCTAAGATGCACTTCTTTGAGAAGACAATGAACAACGTGTGTTGGCTATCCTAACTACCTTAGTCATGCAGTGAACACTGAGTAAGTTCTAATTATTGCTAACAGTGGGACTGGCAACAACAACAACAAAAAAAAATATAATGTAAGAAATGGCTAGCAGCCTTCCAGATAGCTGTGAGAAATTTCTTATGTACGTGTAATTAAGGAGAGTCGTAAAACAGTGGTGATTATAATAAATGAGCAAATGAGTTTAGTTATTACAAGCCTACCATAACTTACTTCCAGTCACCTCCCACTAGCACTCCTGCTATCCCAGGATATTTTTAAATGTCTGTAAAATGCTTTAAAAGAATTCCCAATTTGTATTTCATAGAATCACAGAACGGCTTAGGTTGGAAGGGACCTCAAGGATCAAGAAGTTCCAGCCCCCCCCCACTTGCAGGCAAGGCTGCCAACCTCCACATTTAACACTGGACCAGGCTGCCCAGGGCCCCATCCAACCTGGCCTGTTTAAACTATTGCTGATAGGAATGCATCTTATAGTGAGGAAAACAGTCAGAAAATGTTACCTATCTCTCATTTTGTATGCTTGCAGTTAGGTGGGAACTAATGGTCACGGTTGGTTGTTCTTTATCAGGTATTTGTTGAAAATGGCATTTTGAATGAAACGAATCATTCCTGGTATTTCTGAAGGCGTTCAGGTTTTCTTGCTGTCATCAAAAGTTATTGCCTAAGCTCCAAGTTCAGGAAGGAGTATCTATCCAGGCAATTCTGTGCATTTCTTGGTCCAACTCGTCAGTTACTGGTTCAAAATCTATTTCAGGAGCCAGTATATAGCTACTGCATAAACAAAATGACTTTTATGCAATTACTGCAGGTCTACATGAGTAATATTGAGAGCTGTGCTTGCTTCTGAATTGACTTTTGCGTGTATTTTCCACAAGCAAAAACAAAGTAAGCATCCCTTTGGCCAGTTTTTGTTGTTTAGAAAAGCGCATTACCAAAATACACAAGAATGGATTGATTTAAATATAGTGTGTTGTCATGGAGAGCTGGTTATGTTAGATGGCCACATATCTAATTAAATGTGGCTCTTTTTTCCCTGTGTGAGTGTAGTTACCATAGGGGTTGCTTTAGATTTGTCTTAATGTAATCCAGTTGTTTTTTTGCTATATGTTGTTAGTTCATCTTTAGTTCATGAGGATTCTGAGCTAAGACAGCAGCCTTAATTGCAGCACCAAATCTTCCATGCAAAATAAATTCTCAGTGCTATGGAGAAGATGTGAACAATTTAAAGCATTTTTCTTGTGTTACTTTAACTGAACAAACCAGGAAAAGTGAACAGCTTCTCAGAAAAAGCTGTAAAACCTCCTGGTCATCTAAATTGATTGAAACATCACATAGAATCATAGAATCGTTAAGGTTATTGATTTAAAAGTCACTTCATTTTCCTTCACTTCTCTTGGGAAAATGGAAGTATCCCACCAACAAGGTGCATTTCAAGTTCAGATACTGTTTCTGATAATACGTGCATGCAGTTGTGGTTCTCATGAGATCTGACAAATTTGTGAAAAATGATATTTAGACACAGGAGGTTTGGTATGCCAGGCACAAATGCAATATCTTTGAGTGTATGTATGTGCATGGATTTGATCCCAAAATGGATGGTGATATTTAATGTATTAGATGAACTGAGGATGGGTGCAGTTTGGGTGGAGAGAGAATTAAACAAGTCAATTTGAATTTCCATTTGTATGATTAAATGTAAATTTGTTAAAAGAATTTAGGTGATTAGATAACTGAAGTATGAAGATATAACCCATTAAGGGTGTCATGCCAAATTAGCATTACCAGACTTTTAATGACCTCCCATTTGTATAATCCTTATTTACACTTGCACCTGATGTCTGCAACAGACAAGAGACCAGCCATCCTGTGGTACCACACAGCCCTCTTAATGTGTTTGCTGTTAAAGGGAAGGGCTGGTCTGAAAAAGAAACAGTGCTGTGAAAAAATTTTCGTAGGGTTGCTCTGGTTCTCATCTGTTATGTGTAACTTCCACTTGTGTGTGTATGCCAACTACTTAAAAGCTGAGGTGTTCAAAGCAAGCTTTGAGGAGGGATAAAGTACTATTGAAGGAAGAAATGTTTTGCTCTGAGGGTGGTGTGTGTGGTGCTGGAACATCTCATAGAGAATGATCACTTGTTGATTCTACAGGTGCATATTCTTCCAGTCCATGTTTTTATTGGTACACGTGAAAATCTGGAATTCATGGGGAAAAGGCACAAACCCTGTGCTTCTAGTGTTGAGTTTACATCTCCAAATACAGCACCTAAATGGATCGGAAATACTGAGTGAAAGACTTGTTTTTACTGCTTACTCTTTCAGGAAAAGAGTTTAATTCTTCTGTCCCCAGAATTATGGGTCCCTGGTGGTAGGCATATTTGCAAAACTTATTGAAAACCATTTTGTAATGGTTTATAAAATGATATAGCTTTGATCAAGCCTGGGCTTCCACAGCAGAGAGCTTAATTTTCATGGCAATGATCATGGAGAAGATTTAACTGCAGGATGAGTCAGTGGAAGTAAGGGAACACAGATGGAGGGTGGGTATGACAGTTTGTGTCACGAGCAATTTGCTGTGCTTCATGACGGTGAGTTATGAGTTATGAGTTCATGACGGTTTTGGTCTGAGCCTCTTGAGGGAGTTCTTCTTACAAGTGAAGAACATGAAGTTTTGCATGGAGGAACAGCTTCAGAACAGACCATGAGGGCAACAAACCCACAGGCTTCATACTGTACAGAGCACAGCTCTTTGGGAATTGAATTTGAGAATTGGAACTACACTGTCGCCATGATTGCTTCATGCTACTACTTGTTAGACTAAACAAGGACTAAACAAGGGTATTACTTGACTTCTTTGTGGGGGAAACTCAAGTCAGATTTTGCAGGGGGAAGGACAAACAGAATTATTTAGTTATTTTCAACTTTCAGTAATCTGTGAAGTTTGGGTTCCTCTTTACCAAATTTAAAAAATGCAGTTGGCACACAGTTTCATTTCTCTCCCTAAACAGGATCCTACTATGTAGAATAACATTAATACTGTAATATTTTAAATCAAACATATTCTTACATGATTGAAACAAAATGCATTGCTTTGCTGTAAACGTATGGATAATGAAATAGCGATGAAGTTAGAATCCTAGCCCAGATGTGCTATCATCAAAAATGTAGTGAACAGTCTCAATTTTTGGTATCTAGTATTAACTGGTCTAGTATTAAATGGGGAGGTTGGTGGCCCTGCATGTGGCAGGGGGGCTGGAGGTTCATGATCCTTGAGGTCCCTTCCAACCCTGGCCATTCTGTGTGATTCTGTGTGATTTTTCCTAGCATATACAACATTAGGCATATATAATTACAAGTTTACAGGTGAGTTTGCCTAGTATGTTTTGTATCTGTATACAGGCAAGCACATATCCTACTTATATATAGCGGCACTTAGGAGTAAAACTTTCATAATACAGCATCTGAAATGAAGATGACTGCACACTCAGAAGAAAACTATTCCAAAAAAATACTTGTACATTCATGTAGAAGTATTTATTGTAGTTCTTTCTTCTGATGCATCTGAATTGGTCATGCAAACCCTTCCTCACTCTCAAGCAAGTTCGTTCCATGTAAATAAGTTTGATGGGAGATCTGACAAGACACAGGAAATGTGTGATTCCTGCTGAAGTTCTTAGAAACTAATGGTGACTGTGCAGGATGCAGATAACACTTCTGAGTTGTTTGCAGTATTGGTGTACTTCACACGAGCTGTGCAATGAGCAGACACTACAAAACGATAAAGTGTAAAGGATGAGGATGTGAGGAGTAGAAAGGTTTTCATCTGAGCGCTCCTGTTTTTATTTATTCTCATATTAACTATGATTTTAAAACATCAATAAATTGGGTTAATTAATAAGGATTGTTGTTACAGCAAATTAACATAGTGTATAATTCTGATAAGGCAAAAAAAAGTACCATATATGATGTTAACAAACTTATGTTGCTAACAAACATTTGTTATTCTTTTCCTTTAACTTGAATTTCCAAAGCAGAATTCTAAAAATTTTGGCTACATGTAAATATGTACATGCATTAAAGGGCTGTTGGGGCATCTCTTTCAGCTCTTTAAAACCTATGATTATCAACTCCCCTCAACAACTTTTTCAAAGCATCATTTACATACATTAGTGTGCAGCTGACCATGAGATAAGCTGCCTTGAGTTGTGT
>JAOWBP010072017.1:0-30730 GCA_028571105.1 Tragopan temminckii
AACTGGACACAGTACTCGAGGTGCAGCCTCACCAGAGCTGAGTACAGGGGGACAATCACTTCCCTGTTCCTGCTGGCCACACTTTCTGATGCAAACCAGGATGCCATTGGGCTTCTTGGCCACCTGGGCACACTGCTGGCTCATGTTCAGCTGAGCATCAATCAATACCCCAGCCACACAAAACGTTTGAGAAGGTATAAGAGCAGTGATGGTCTCCTTTATTGGCCATACAGGCATTGCCAGGTGGCACACAGTGCAGTGCCACGTTCAATTAATGTGTTGTCTTCAGCAGATGAGCTACTCAGTTCTTGGAGCTGTGCAGTAGCATGGTTTTTCTTTCCAGTGTCTTAAAGGCATTGAGATACATGGGTAAAGGTGGATGAAAATTCTGGGTAGATGTGCTTTCTTCAGAAAGAGTGAGAGAGAGAGAAAGGGTTTGTTTTGGAAAGCACTGGGGACTGTTCTGTATAGCACTGGGTGCATCCCCTGCTTTTCTGCCCTTTTTGCAAAGCGTTTATACGGATGTTCAGGCCTAAATGGCTGTTCCTAAGTGCATTCATAGATTTGCACTTCGACGTATCTGAGACGAGCAAGGGTCTTTATGCACTTTTGAAAAAAGATAGTATGCTTTTAGATTTTGAGGTGATAAATTGTAGCTATCTTTGGTATGCTTGGATAATTACAGTAATAGAAGCAGTATTCATTCTGGTATTAAAAATACAGGCAGACAAACCAACTTGCTTTACTTCTGTGCTGGCCACATGGTGTTCTGCAGCCAGTCATAGCAAGTGCCAGATGTTTCAGTGCTGAATGGCTCCAGTGGACCCAGTAAAAACTACTTCTAGGCTTAGGGAAAATTTTGGCACGCTGATGTTTTCATTTGTTTAAAAAAAAAACCAAACAGGCAAACATACCAAAATACCTCAGACTTAACTGCATCCTTCTGCTCTTCTTAAATATGAAGGAAATCTCCCTTCAAAATTGTACTTCAAAAAAAACCACCATTTTGCTGAAAAGTACATTCAATATTTCACAAGCAATCTAGAGCATTTATTTTCAGCTTTAACAGTTTTTAAGAAAACAAAACAAAACCCCCAAAAACATGGAGAGAGAGGTTGAATAAATTCTTTTTTCCTACTTTTTCCCTGTTAGTAGATATTATATCCAAACACACTGGTAGTTTCTGTAAAATCTGATGCGTTTTTGATCATGCAGAGTTCCTGGTATCAGCTGCGATCTGTGTGAGTTTCACAATCTAATTAGATATTGTATGAGAAAGTATTTCCTGCCTTTTGTTTAGATTGTGACTTTTTAATTTCATATAGTGTCATTTTCTTGTGCTGTGAAACAGAGTGCATCTCTTCACTTATTAAATTATATGCATTGCCAAATTTTTAATATATTTCTTTTCAGAGACAAAGATTTGCAGTGGTTTCATTTTCTCTATGTAAAAGTTATTTTAGATTTTCTCCATTCCAGTCTGCCTTCTCTGAACTTACAGTAATTACTTCTCAGCGGAGAAAGAACAAGTTCACCAGGAAATCCAAATAAATGTTGTTACAAAGTAGTAGTTGTGAAGCATTGACTTCTGGGAAGTTTGTAGCCTGAAGAAAGAATTATTTCACTTTCTTCAAGAGCATATTCACTTGTTCTGGCTACATTTATGCTCCTTTCATTCTAATGAAGAAATCATTGATTGAAGATTGTACTGCATAAACCATAAAGCTGTTGGTCTAATTTGTGTTCTCATGCTAAAGTTGCATGGTCAGAAGCATCCAAAGAAAAGTGGCAAAAGTCCTTTGCTTGATGTGCAGAATAGGACTGTGGTTATAAATGAAGTACAAGAAATCGGGAAGCAGATATTTACAATAGAAAGTGGCACATACTGAAGTAGCAAGTAGTGCTACTTCTGCTGAGCACAAAATCATTCTCCATCATCACAAAGAAGTGGATAGCCTTACCAGGTATGTTCCATGAGTTAGCATTTAAAATGTTCTAGAACTCCTTTACTTTATGATTCTGCAAATATCTACGTATTAAGATATGCTAAACATAAAAGGTAATACCGTAGCTTTCACTAAATTAAAGGCTAGAATAAAATGCATTAGAGAGGTCTAATAGAACCTCAGATTAACTTCTTCCAGCAGTAGGAGATAGGAAGTAAATTGGCACATTTTATCTACATAATTTCCCAGGAGAAATATTAAGACTTAAAATCTGTACTGTTACAATGAAAAAAACAGTGCATATTTAACTGTGGTACTGGAAGGACTACTGACTGAATTTGTCCTTGGAAAAAAAGACACTCATGAGCCCTTCTTTAAGAAAGTGTTCTAAGTATCTGTTGATTGTTAACTGATTGTTTGGCTTTTTGAATTAATCTTAAGATGTGATTTCCAGTTTCACTTAGTAATTTAGTATAACAAGTAGTAACATTTGAGAATCAGTAAGTCATGAAGCAAAATCAGAGGTTTATTGGAACAAAAGTTACGTTAAAGATCCTTTGCATCTATGACTCTTTGCATAACCATAATTATATGCAGCTAATCTGCTAGAAATAATTGTGAATTTCTTGACACTGGTAAGCCCCATGCAAAGGAGAAGGAAGAAGCTTTCTTTCATTGTTCTTCTTTTAGATGGAGACCGGAAACATCTTTCTCATTTTTCTTGCTGGCTAGAGCTATCTTACCTAAAGCCTTGAAAGTTTAGCAGTTATTCCATACTTCATTTTAAGCAATTTCACCTTCTTAGAAGGAAGGATTCTTGTTGCAAACCTCTAAATTAGGAATCAGTATTCTTCATTAGCTGGAGGGTGTTTTTATTTTTAATTACTGTGTAGCATGTGCTTAGACATCATTTGTATTCCTGAAGGGTGTTAATTTTGAGCAGTCGCTTGGCAGACAAGATTGAGAGAGGAAGTACAATGCTCAAAGCATTCTTATAAAACTGTCTGAGTGGGCAGTGATGTTTGGGTAATAAAGAGGATAGGAACGTATTTTCTGGTGTGATGGGCAGAGAGTGAGTGAAGGATGTGAAATACACAACACAGTCCAGAGAGCATTATTCCTGCTGTGCAGTGAGCAGCAAAGTCTGTGGTGGCGGTACCCTGAGATGAGCTTATTGATTCTGCTTTGGTATCAGATGTTGGGCTGACTTGATTTAGTTGCTATGCTGATTTCACTGACTCCCATGCATGTATGGTAAAGCGCAGTTCCCTAAGACGTGTCTCCTAGTCTAGAAAAGGAAGAGCTGAACCAATCTGCAGAAGTTATTTCTCTGTTAAATGGTGCAGTTAAGTCCTGAATTTCTTTTTGTTTGCCTACTGACAGCTCTTATTGTGCATGACTTTGAGTGGAGCTTCCAAATGTGTTGCTTGGGGAGCTGTTTGGCCTTGCATCAGTGAGCTGCTTTAGGAAAGCAATAGTAGCTGTATGTCAGTGTTGAGTCAGAGTTCCTCATGAATAAAATAGTTTTGAGCTGTATGCTGGCACCTGCATGGAGAGCTTACCGTATTAAACTCTGATTCTCATTGTGAGAAATGTATTGTGTTTTAATGAGCCCCTTTAATTCACTTTTGACTGCTAGTCTAGACAAAATCCAGTGAATAAACTTATATCCATTATAACTGTTGGAAATACCATTTATCTTATGTATGAACTGTTCCAGCACGTTTCTAACACTTCTTGCTGTATTGAATGGTTTCTAGTAAGTTTCATTTCCACTTATCCCCTTAAAAAGTAATGTTTAGCAATGACTTGCTTCTTACGTGTCAAAATAAAGCCAACAAACAAAAATCCCAAAATACAAACAAAAAGAAACAAGCAAAAACCCGCCAAACCCTCATCTTTTGTTTCCCTCCAGAATGGCAAGGTGCCTTGAAGAATTATGTCCCTTCCCATATTTTTCTCTGCAGATATTTTACCTTTAACTTTAGACCATGAATTTTGTGTATGATTGTAGTGTGATGTTCCCTAAAGTCTTTTCTGACTTAATTTGTTGTAGTAACATATTACATTGTAGTTGTTGGCACTCACCAAACAAGCTAATTAAAAGGAAATTCTCTCTTTTGTAAATGATGTGAATAATTTAAGCTCCAGAATTTCCTCCTTAACCATTCAGTAGTTTCTTTTCATTTGCGTCAGCAGTCTCTGGTTACTAAAGATTTTCAGATGAAGAACTCGGGAGAAAACTATGTTGAGAGGTCAGATCAGTGTTGATAATACACTTTTCTACATGCAATTTTTTAGCCTGGGCAGCCTTGCTTTTTTAATTGGTGCCTGAAATTTTGTTCCTCAGATAGCAGAAAGCTCCTTCATGTGAGGAAGAACCATGTTCCCTTGCTGATCTTCTGCCTCAATTATCTCATTCCCTTGTACTGAAAAGGAAATATGTTAAGAAAAATTCTTTGGGGAATGTTAGTTCTACATAGACTGTGTGTGTATACATTACTTGAGGGTTTTCATTACCCTACTTTTGTCTTTTGATTCTGATGGCAATTCAGGAGAAAACACGAGAACAGAAGTCAATACAAAGTGGCTGAGTTATGACTTAAACTGGGTGTTTTGTAAGAGCAGATGGAAATTAGAAGTGTGGTGTTACACTGTGTGTTGGCTTGCCCTACATTCATGTGTGTCTTTGCCATTGAGAATTTTCAGATTGAGCTCTTATGTGGGATGGGATTTTGGGGACCAGTCATGCAATGAAGCTGTGGTCACACATGACATGTTCACATGCCTTTTACACAGCTGTCCTCTAGAATCATAGAATCCTCAGAGTTGGAAGGGGCCTTTAAAAGTCACCTAGTACAACTCCCCTGCAATGAACAGGGACATGCACAGCTCGATCAGCTTGCCCAGGGCCTGATCCAGCCTTGCCTTCAAAGTCTCCAGGGATGGGGCATCAACCACATCACTAGGCAGCCTGTTCCAGTGCCTTCTTCAGATACCACAAGGGTAGGAGGGAAGCCTTTCTTCCCCTTCGTTTCATTTATAGAAAAGTCTTGTTTCACAGCTGTAGATCACAACGATAAAGAATGAAGTTATAGCTGGTACTTTGGTGTTTTTGTATTCAGAGGGAGCAAACAGTGAGCTGTGAAGTAGAGTTAGTAGAATTTGGTCTTACTTTTTGCAATCTTACCAAAGGCAGTTAATGTCCCCTTGAAATGCTGCTTTAAAACAAATATTTTGTGTTCTTTCCACCTCTTCTGAAAGGAAACAACTGTAGTACTGGAAAGCCTGTGTAACTCAGGTGTTGGTAGATGCACAATGCGACGTGACCTCAAATACAGTTTTGTGCATGATAAAGATGACTTGGTACACCACTGCCTGTAACTTTTCCTGGTGAAGTCATTGCTGAATATAACCTTTGACAGGAAACCCTGAATAACTTCACAGCTGTGAGAAACAAGAAAAAGTAACCAATATGTACAGTGTAAAGAGCTGGAGTTTGAAATATAAATGGATCATTTATTTTGACACTAGCTATATGTATGCAAATCTTTGGAATCCTCCTGTTCCCTGCATACAAGTGAAGCCTGGTAACTTCATAGCAATAGCTTTTTTATGGGAAGTTTTATGAAAATGTTGCAGTCCGTTGTTACGCCTAAATCAGTTCTGTGACACAGGCTGAAGTACTGCAGGTTATTTGGCAAACAGAGACAATACCTTGACCTTGGCAACTGGCTGAGTATTATAGTCTCGTATGTAAATTTGAATGCTGGGGTTGCCAGACTGCTGTATGTGCGTTCCCATTGTTGGCATTTTGGGTGCTCAGCAAGGTGGGCTCCTGTGGTAGGTAGTTTCTCTTTTTCCTTACTGCACATTGTTGTGAATAGGCAATACATTTTTGAAAGTTTATGTACAATTTGAAAGCTGCTCTCTTCTAAGCAGTGTCAAAACCCCCCAAAAAGCACAGATCTCTGCACTTTCTCAGAAAGTATTCATTCCCTTTGAATGAACTTGAGTCAACTCATCTGGTCCAGACCCTGTATTGTTTTGAGTGGGATTGGTACTTACACGCCTGAAAAGGAAAGCTAAGTAACAAAACAACTTTGTGTAGCCACTTCTGTGTCTGATGATCCTCCTCTCAGAAATGCTTCTCATCAGCTGCAGAGCCAGCCACCTGGCATTAGGTACCGGTGTATTTCCTTGCTGTCACTTGAGTACTAAGATGTACTTCAGTAGACCAAAAGTTTAAGAGCACTTTGTGCAGGGTGTTATCAAATAATTGAATTTGTAATTCTGTAGTTTACTGAACTCCGTGAGTATACTTGTCTCAGTGATGTGTCCCAAGGGATGCTTTTATTGCACATTGAATGGCAATCTAAGTGCTCTACTCAGCCACCTTAATGAGTGGGCTGAGCGTGTGACTGCAGAATGAAGCTGCTACTGACAACAGGCTCTGTTTAGATTCGGTTAGAGCAGTAAATAAAAGGTACATAATTTGCATAAGCTTGTTAAGAGCTGTTCTCGAGAGGAACAGCAATAATTTCAGATGCTGTTTGTGGTGCTGACAGCTGATCCATATACAAATTAGATATTGAGAAGGGTTACAGTAAAAGGATGAAGGTTCCAGTCTGCTACGCAGGAGTCTCAGGAAAATGCAGGAAGTGTTGAGTTATCCTGTGAGGAATAAGTGCCCAGTCTATATAAACTGTCAGAGGTGAACAGAAAAAGCAGTTTATACTGGTACTGTAGTTTGGAAAGTAAGGTTATTTCAAGTATTTCTAATCTCTTGCGTAAAGAGATTTAGTTAGCTCAGCATAAACTGCACGGGGATAACTATTTTAACTAAGAGTTTATGTCTGCTTTTCTGCCTAAAATAAACCCAAATGAATCCCAGTGAAATTGGCTCTGTGTTATTTGCACTGCTTTGATTAAACGTTTCACAAAAAACCTCTATTTGAACCACTCAGATTTCTGTGAGGAAAAGGCTCTTGTGATTTATGGTCTTTCTTGGAGTGGCTGATTGAAAAAGTTCAATATATCATTCTTGTTAAATAGAAAGTTTCTGTATGACATCTCTTCTAAAAGAAAAAAAAAAAAAGGTGACTTTTAGATTAACTTGATTTGAAAAAGTCAATGGAAAATATCATACCAAAGACAAAAGTAAACTTTCCTGTGAGTCTTTATGTCATTCAAGTTTCTCATTCAGGTGTCCTCTATACGAGGCCTCCTCTTCTGTTCCCTTTCTGTTCCAGAGGATGACGCAGTGGCAGTGCCATTGAAAAGCTATGTTTAGGCCTTGCATGCCACTGTCTCCCCAAAATAGAAAAGTTTTGTTGATAAGCCTAGTTATGAGATAAGTATATTAAAATCTTCTCCTTCATTTGGAAATGGGAAGTTCTTGAATCATGTGCCAACATGTCCTCAGAACAGAGCTTTAACTTTTACTTAAGAGGTCTCCAGCAAATGTCTGTAGTTTTGTTGTACTTTAATAAGAATGCATAGAAGATTTTTCAGTACAAGGAGTCTTGAAAAATGTAGATGGGTGTGGAAAAATAAGCTGTGGAAACAAAGAGACTTGCACTGTTTTATAAACCTTCATTATTCTAAGAAAATATTTGTCATAGCTTAAAAAGCAGATTTTAATTTGCAGAGTAGACAAACTTTATTCTAAATCAACATTGGATTGTGTTCTTATGTCTTGAAATTATGATTTTATTAATACTGTGTAATTAGAATAACAAGTGGAGAATTAGGACTCAGCATTTGGGAATAGTTTTGGTGATGTATTCCAGGATGTATTTTGTGTGCTCATCCAGCCTGCAAGTGTGCATAATTTCTTAGGCTTTTGCCTATTGAAACTGAAATTAAAGAAGGCTTATTGTACAGGTGCTACATGACAGTCAACGATAGGTGCTGACTTTGTTGTAATGATTCAAACTATAATTTCCTGTGATCTCCAAACACAGAGAGTTGTTTCTGTGTCACAGAAATGCTATAACAGATGTAGGTTGTATTTATTGAATGCTACTTGATTTGAAAATGTAGTATGCGCTTGATTAACATCTGATCATTGCCTCTGCAGTTTTTAGTTCTGTGCCTTGGTTTGTGTGGAAGCACTTGTGGCATTGCCCCCGTCATTGAGAGTCTGATAGAAATAAGCCTGACGCACAGGCTGGCTTGCTTAATCCTCCATTTCCTTTCTTGTAGCATGGCAAGGAAAAGGCAGGTTTTGCTACTGATTTCAGAATTGTTCTGCCGTGCACTCTGGGATTATCACGGTGTTCCTTTTTTTTTTGACTTTGTGTCCAATTTTAGGCAGAAATTGAGGTAGACAATAGTGCATGCTGGTGTAGGTGCCTGTGCAGATGCTGGGGTTAAGACTGAGTTAAAACTTATGGACCATTGTTCTGCTTCTTCAGGTCGCTGTGTTTTTCCCTCGTATAGATTGACACTCCATTGGCTTCAGGAGACTGTGTGTGTATGCAGATCCTCCCAGAAAGATCAAAATTACCAGTCTGTTCCTAAAATGGGTCCAGGTTGAAAATGTTATATTCTTGTAGTGCTGTTATGAAAACAGCGAAATGTTGAAAGAGCAGAAATATGTTCTTTTGAAAATAATATGAGATAATAGCAGTTGTCTAGTTTCAAAAGTAACTGGTTAAGCAAAAAGATCTTTTAAAAGTAATTGTTAACACTTAAAACAAAATAAAGCAAAAATAGGTATCTACATCCTTGTATGTATTTTATTCTTCTTAATTGTATAGCTTTGAATCATATGGTTGGGGGGGCAAAAAAAAAAAGGGGAATTTCTTTGGATTCCCTCAGATTGCATGGACTTCAGCACCCTGCCAGAATGCTTGTCTTGTTCCATGTGGCACATACAGCTTCCTGGTGTCATACGTGGCTCTGTCGGAAGGGTATTGGAAAACCTGAAGTACTCACAATCAAACCTGAAATTAGTTTTGCTGACCCATTTACTTGTAAGGATGGTATGTTATAAATAGGAAACAGAAGCCCCTTATATCAGTACAAAATTCATTATATAAGGATATGCATTGTAAAAGCAAAAGGATTATTTCCTTATATAAGACCTGATAGATTGCTCAGGTGCTTTGCTCTGAAGGCAAGCTAGGTGCTTTGTGTTCTGCTTCCTTAGAAACAACAACAGAAAGCCTGCAGTTCTTACTCCGAATCCCTGCACTGCTCACGCAGTGACTGTGCTCTCAGTGTAAAATCAGAATTGAGCACTGGGTTCAGTGAAGTGTTAAAGTTGTCTCACGTGTGGAATGCTTCTTACCTGCCTGATTTGCACATTGTATTTTCCCGTACCTTTATGCCTTGTGCGCGGGTGCTTTTCAGGTCACCCAATGACTGCGTGCAGCCACATCTGATGGCCTGGTGGGAGAGAAAGGGTGCAATGTGACCTCACGTAGTAGGGGATTCTGGTGGAAAGCAGACCTAGCTGTCATCAATTGCTGTGGCCTCTCGTGTGTCCCTTTCGCAAGAAGCATTGTTTGCTGCATATGTCGTTGCCTCATTCACCTGAAGAGAAGGCTATTGACATGTCCAAGCTTGTTGCCTTCTACTTAAATAGTGCCAAGCATTTTTACAGGTAGGAACATGTCTTTCCATCTCTACAAGGTCATAACGTTCAGTCAAACATTTTGTGAACTTTAACAGAGGTATGTTTAATGTTTATGAGAGTAAGTCATTGTCCACACAAATGGATTTCTTGGCCATCTCCCCTTAAAGGATGCTCATACGTGATCAGATTAACCTTTAAAATATTTAGACTTCTATTTTCTGACTGACTATATAACGTTTTATGTAGACAAGATATAAGTTCAAGAGCAAAAGTTTAACGAAGCCACACTGCACCCATACAAAATACATGAGGAGTTTTAATAATCTGAAACAGTCTTCACTTGTTGCATTAGGAAAAGCAATACCTTTAAGTGTCCAGTCCCTGCTATATTTTGGTGCTTTTAGTCCAGTAGGACTTCACTTTCTTGAGAATTATTCACTGTGCCAGAAATCTCCTTGATGGGGTTTTGATAATGACATATCCTAACATAGTTTGTTTAATTCTAAAGATACCGTTATGAACCTTTCTGGCAGGGTAGCCCTGTAACACAGATGTCTCTCATTCAAGTATGAATAAATTCTCTCTCTAGCATATTGCCTTTGTTTCTCAAAAATCCTCTGATCCTGTTTTATTGAGTGCCTGCTATTAGTGAGTTCAGCAGGCCTAATTCTTGTACATAGGATGAATTTTGTGATGAGCCAAGTAATTACGGATTAGTTTCATAGGAACTAACATTGCAGTTGGAAGGAGATCTTTGTAAGTAGCTTGCAGGGCTTTTTTGGTGTGCAAAATGAGTTTAGCTAGTAAATACTGCTTCATGCTGTCAGTGTTTTCTGGCCGTTAAACGATCATTTCTACCAAAATATAGATCAGTGTGTTAACATTTTCTCCCATATGTGACAGCGCGTAGACAGGTTGTGTTCTTTAGAAGACTGTGTACCAAGCTGGCATGATGAGAGAGGACATACGAACTGGCAAGGCACTTAACATCTGTGAAATCTGCTGACTCCTGCTTTTGTTTCTTGATAGAGTGGAGGTATAGAATTATCCAATTCTGTGGCAGCAGAAGCAAGCAGTGGGAGTGAATCTACCATATCAGTTTATTTTCATATTTGGGAGTGCAGAAATTAGGTGAATATGTGCGTGCCTATTCCTGAGAATACGTAGGCACATACTTTTGGTGGACAGTTTGTGTGTTCAGTAGGTGATAAGGTCATTTTCTTCTGACCCAGTATAGTCCCAGTAGTGATTAAGGCAGACATTGAGGTTACAGTGCTGTCCCAGTATTAATGATAAACAGCGTGCTCTTGCTGATGTTTTTACTGCATATAAACAAGTCGTGACCCTTATTGACTTCAGCTTGGCATTATAATCAGGTGGGTCCTCTTTGTCTGGAAGAAGGCACAGTGCCAGATGCTTGAACAGGCTTTGGGTGACCTTTTGTTGACTTCCTACTCCCATTAGGCCTTGCCTTATGGGATTCCTTCAAAGAGTGGAACATCATGACTTCTAAACATTTTACAAGGTCAGTGATTTTTTTTATGACCTGTTCATGCAGTTTGTAATGCTGTTCTCATTTTTTATCTCAAGATGTTTCTATAATGTGACTTCTAATTTGAAGGAGACAAGAGTTCAGAATTGTTCACTATAATTTGCTTATGAAAGCTTTAAGTATGAAAATTTGAATACCCAAAAGTCCTATTAGTTATTTAGATTCTTTGCTTCCATTGCTTACATAAAAAATGGTAAGCTTTTGAAACAGACGACTGGGATTGGAAGACAAAAATGGTTTCACACTTTACCCAGCCGTAGTCAGAACATCCAAAAGTAGATGTTTCAACTTACAGTTGACCTTGAACCGTCTGGATGGAATTTAACTTCCTGTACCAAGGTGAGATGTTATTTCTTTAACTGTGCATGAGGCCCTCCAGCTGTGGAGCTCCACTGCCCAGTGGTGCCAGCCAAGTGGGATCTGCTGTGGGGTTCTGGGAACTAAGCATAGCATTTCAGTCAGGATGATTGAAGTTGCAGGCTGTGTTTTATTGGAGGGTTTGTTGAGATTCAAGCCTCTACCTCAGGGCTGTTTGCCAGCGGTGGTATGGACAAAACTGGGAAACTGTAAAGCCAGCACCTTCTGACTGAAAATCAGTTGCATTATTAAGAGCTTCTCCAACACTGAAATCTGCCTCAGCTTTTACAGTGAAGATGAGGCAGAAAATGCCACTTCTCTATTCTTCCTTGAAGTATAGGTGTATCACTAGAGAGAAGGGAAAAATTAAATCTCTGTCAGTGAACAGAAATTTGAAATGTTATTAGCTATCTGATGCAATTTATAGAATAGCAGAGATTGAATTTAATAGTTCTACGGTTTAAATTTACCGTACCAAAAAAGTATGTTTTTGGAATCCAGCAAGAAGGCAAGACAATCCTAGTATCAGATCTATGTTGGAACAATACTGGGTTTGTCAAGTCTTTATGTGCTTATCTCTCTTGTTGAATGTAGCTATTATTTCTGCTTTGTAAGGTCACAGTCTCATATGCCACCGGGATATTTGTCACAGTAGAGTCCTTCAAAATGTTCTTATTTGTCTCAGTTACTTTAAGTCCTGCTTTGTATTTGGTTGTAGTCTGAGGATGGAGCATTAACGTTATCAATGGCCAGTCTTACACTTCTTGCCTAAATTACATTTGGGAAGCCATGCTTCTACTTCTCTAATGATTAAAAATGTCTTCTGGTCTACAGCTTAAATATTTTTGGATTCAGTTTAGCCTTCTCATTTTAGATTTTATGTTTAAGATTGAATAATATAAATTGTGTATATATTCTCAGTATTTTAGAGGCGTATCATTTGATTAATGTCATGTGAAGGAGTGTTGTTTAGACCTTTATCATATACATAGCCATTAACCGTTACGTACTCCCATCCCTTTAGTCCATGTAACATACAGGACTCACTTGTGGTTGCTGTGTCCTGAAGTTGTGTAGTACTTCTGACTCTCTGTGTTTTTCTATTTTCTATCTCTTGCAAAGAGTCTGTATTTCTGAGGCAAGATGGTTGAAGCTGATATTGTCATCAGAATGCAGGCCATATCATGAATGGTATGGCAGTGTTTGGTGTTCTGTTTTGTTCTTGATTTGTTTGCCTTTTTGACTGCACTGAAGTGGTTAGCTCATGTATGAAAAATTACATACAGTGATTGGAAGATCTTTCTGTGGATGACAGAGCTAATGTAGAACTCATCACTCTGTATATAATGCTGTACAGCTATTTTTCTGTTGATATGCATTTTCTGTAATTCAATACATCATTTTACTGTCAAGTTACTTCATATCCCTGTGATCTTTTGCAGGTAAGCTTGTTCACAGATTTTTTCACCTCGTAAAAACTTGCTTCAAAATTTATTAGGAATGTGTGGAGCTGAAATCTTTGTAGGATCCTGGTACCAACTTCCTGACATTGTGAAAAGCACTGTTTGAATCTTCACCTTTTTCTGTAATTTAACTCTTTTTTGACAGACAAGGCATCTTCCCCCTTATCCTGCAGTCTTTCTTCTTTTTTTATTTTTTGCAGGCTGTGGCTCTCCCTGTTCCTTTTCCTTAGCAAATATCATTAGCACAGTCTTTATGCAAAAGAAATTAATTAGAATTCTGAAAATAGGAACACCGTGATGGTTTTACTTGACTATGTTTCTTTTTTAATTTTCTTTATTCTTGCTGTGATTGCTGCCAGTGGAAGTCTAACATGACTCTTAATACAATCTTAATGCACCACGTTTCTGCTCTTAACATTATTCCGTCTCGTTGGACCTTATGGTTGCACCCTTCATTATAAACCTTCTGTTTTTCATCCCTCCTTTCATCTTCACAAGCTTCCCCATTTTCCCACACACACCCACATACACAGACAAAAAAAATCACAGTAGAAACAGACAAGTGAATGCAATGAGGTGCTTTGGGGTAAACTGATGTCTTTACAAAACTAAAAAGGAATTTCAGAAGATGCCTATTTGGATTAATGTTTTTTTCTTTTTTCAGATGGCTTCTATTTTCAGAGCTTGCTCTTTGTCTTCTGTGCTTTTTATTTAATGTATTGTGTAACTTCTGTTTGCTGAAACTGGCGTTTCTGCCTTATGAGTACATTATTTTTCAGAAATATTTAGTGTTGAAGTAAAACTTTATTGAAATTTCAATTTGTTTAAGAAATGTGTCTCTAGAGGAAACAGTATGCTGTTTGAGCTGTGGTGTTTCTGAAGTATTGCTTTAAAAAGACATTACAGAAAAGGAGAGTAGTGGAATATTAAATTTGCAATCAGTATAAAAGTTGTGTTATGGGTATAATTTGAAAGACATCTAAGGTATTAGAGTAAACAGCCTCACTATCACTACTTTCATTTAATGATGCACAGGCAAAGTCAGTAATGGATTTTTAAAATAAGGCTTGCTTCAGTTAGAGGTTAATGTCTGCATTTGAACAAAGAGACCAGTATAAAGACTTGACACATGCAGCATCTTTTTTAATTGCATATTATAACAACCTACCAGATACTTTCTTTCAGATTTGTTGCTTGCTTTCATCTTCTCTTAGCCATGTATTTCACTAATTTAGAGTGATATTTTAGCAGAGCAGTTTGGTAATCACTCAGCCACAACACTGTCTCATCTGGGCTTGAAGGTTCTGTATTTGGTGCTGTGTTTTCTTACCTAGTACAGCATCTAGGACATAACTAATGAGGACTTGTAAAGGAGAAGGTTGGAACACAAAGGAGATGATCTGCCTCACAGGGATAATTACTGAAGAATTATCTCAATGCAGACCCGAGATGCTCACCCAGTGGCACAGTAAATGAGAATTTCCTTTGCAGGCTACAGCTACTGATAAATGATATTGAAGAGGCTGGACAAGAAATGCTTAATGTAATCACAGCACTGGCAATGGGGAGCTGGCCCAATAAAAATAAATGCCTTCTATTTCACTGTGCCTTTTATTACTATAGGAATGGAAATTTTTGTGTGTTGTAAGAGTAATGGGAATCTTTTGCCCATGGATGTCTTGGGCTGAGTGCAGTAGAATTTTAGTGAAGCATTTCAGCTCCAGAATACTTCTGAGTTGGTGGTTCCTCAGTTTTGGTCTGTAGACCAACAGTAATCTTTGAGGTTTACTGAAGGAGGCAGGCTGGGCACTAAATAGAGTTAAAGGAAGCTAAGAGACAAGGTAACAAAAATAAGAGTGTATTTATCTTGATTTTTGTAGACTATGTTGTAGAAGAGGAAATACTGACATAAAAGTCTTGCATTTGAGAGCAGGGGAACATTACAAGTATGTTTCCTTTATTAAGTAACTAAAAACACATGATCTGCGGATGTTAATAATGTGCATTTTAAGTAATTCACACGCATTCGCAAATAGATTCAATTTATAGTTTGTTTAGCATAGATCAGAAAATCTTTAAGCAGAATCTGGGACTTGATTGCATTAGGCATTTAACATACTGTATGTATGCTGTGGCAGTTTCAGTTTAAGGCAAGAAAACGAGTGGACATAAGACAGACAGGGAAACAGAAGATAATGGAGACAGTTGTGACTATTGCAATAAGGTGTAGAAGTGACATATCACGTGCCCAACTACAGAAGGAAGTTTTTGTTGTAGTGTTCTATTTTTTCATTCTGCCTTAGATACATAGCACTGTGTGTATATAACTATATGCCCAGACAGCATTTGTTGGTAAAGCCTGCTAGGACAACAGAGTTCTTCCTGAGCCCTCAGCTGTGTCCAGCATACAGGCGTGTGCCTGAGGCATGCTGCCTGGGCCTACTTTTGGTGGGAGGGTGTTGCTGAATGTTATCTGTAATAGTAATCCAAGCAGTATTTGTTCCTCTCTCAGAGCATATTTTTTCAGTGTTGCATTACTGTCTTGACCAGATTTGACTTTAATCATTTTGCCCTGACAGACTTCACTAACACCAGTCATTTTCCATGCAGTGCAATAGTGCTAGGCACATGAAGGGGAGAGTGCTTGCATCTTACATGTGGCATTCTCAGGTTTTCCTGTATTAGAGACTTCAGATGAATTTTCAAAAGGACCCACAGTGCTTTGCTTCCATTTGAAAGCTGGGATGGTTAAATGTCCCTCTTTCCTTAAAAAGCATCAGGTCTGGGAAGCTGCTGACCAGTTTGGGACAGGGCTTAGGACCAAGCTGACTATGGTGACTAATAGAATTTCTATATCAATTGCAAGTGGAGGTGTAGCAGGATGGTGACAATCCACTACAGTCAATTAATAGTCAACATGTGATTTGGGAGGACTGGTGAAGCTTATTTTGCATGGAGAAAATGAAGAGAGATCATGAATGTTTCAATAGAAAATGTGGTTTGATACAGCTGTTACGTTACCTAGAGATTTCCATGATCTTTTTGGCCACACCAGTAAGAAGTTGTACAGTTGAGACGCTTTAACAAGGCTAACTGGAAAGGAAGTGTGATTGTTTTCAGGTCTTTCTGCAGTGACCTGTCCTGGATTATCTGGAGATGGTAGGGCAGGACCTGCATTGCTTGCAGTAGTATGAAGAGATCTGATCAGCATTTGTGTCACCTTCAGCCATTGCTATGGATGAAGCTGTAACTGCTGTGAGAGTTTCTTGCTTATGGGAAGGGACTTCGCTGATGCAGGATGCTCTTTTGGGCCCTGCAAAGCGTATCAGTGGGCATGGGTTGGTGGCCGAGGCCTGTGAAGGGAGCCCCATTGTAGTTTGGTGACACAACCACTCTGACTGCAGTGGTGCCTCAGCACTCTGGGGACAACTGCTGACCCATGGGAAATGACCTTGTGGTCTTTGCAACAAAGTGGACTGATGCTTGTGTACCAGAAAAGTGTAATACACTCTGATGCTTGTTTGTGAACATGGAGGCATGTGATGTGTCTTCGATATATTTAAGTTGTACTTGGCGTGCTGGAAACAGCTGAAAATTATATAATATGTCTGAAGCCCCAGAGGGTGGCAATAAATATGTACCAGTATTTGTTTCTGGCAGCTTAATCTAGCTTGTGTCTTCTAGGCTTTTGTATGTCAGAAAGTCATACGAATCTTTCATGTGGGGATCTTTAGCCTGAAACAAAATTTCTCAACAAGAATTGAGTGCAATGAAATTGTGTCCTCTGATAAGGGCAAACTCAAAGTTAAGTAGTAGGAGTCTGAAAAGTGGTTCTGGAAAGAGGAAAAATAGCAAAGGATCAAGATAATTGTGTGGAAAAAACTGATGCTGATAACTTTTGCCATTTGAGCTAGAAGAGCACTGCAGTCCAGTGGCACACCACATTGTTGGGGGCTACTGATGCAGAGAGCACAGCCAAAGGCTTGTTGGGATGGATAAAGGTTTCTAGCAAAGCGAATATTCAGTAAAGAGCCAGAGCATTTTGTGTGAAAATCACCCAAACACATGTTGGGTGGTGGGTGGAGAGGACAGTAAGGATACTCACAAGCTTAAATTTCCCTTAAGTAGCCAGTATTGTAAGATTGCTCCCGAAGGGGATGCTTTTCCAGGGGTTGATTCAAAGCCTGTTATGTGTACCTTCAACTCAGAATCATTCCTCTTGATCTGCAGAGGTGGCCAGTAGAAATTACTTCTAATTTGCTTTGCTGTGTGATTCTCTGCACTTCCAGTTCACTTTGTCCCCAATGTGTTTGAGAGTCCATCTTCTTTGTTGCTTCAGGTAGAAAGGTTTTAAGTTCTGTGCTCTATGGAATGCCTGCCACTTGCTCAGTAGAGTATTCAGAAGTTAATGTAATCAGAAGACGATGTAATCTAGGCAGTCATAGAATGGTTTGGATTGGAAAGGGACCTTAAGGACCATTCAGTTACAATCCCGTGCCGTGGGCAGGGACTGCTTCTGCTGGATCAGCTTATCCAGGGCCCATCTAGCCTGAACACTTCCAGGGATGGCGCATCCAGAACCTCTCTGTGCAACCTCTTCCAGTGCCTCACCACTGTCTGAGTGTAGATTTTTTTCCTTAAATCTCCCCTATTTTAGTTTAAAGCCATCACCCTATGTCCTAATATGCTTTCCTTGTACATATTTGGTAGGTGTACTGCATTATGAATTGTACCTATACCTTCTAAGTTAAAATGGCTCCTCTACAGCAGAAAAATAACATCTCAAACAGCAACTGACTGCTGTGCATGTTAGGGTGAGAGGGCTAACCCACAAACAAAACAATTTGCTGCATAGTTGTTAAAACTCTGCCAGAGTAAACCTTTAGCCAAAAAGCTTGCTGAATCATTGTCCTTTTAAATGTGGAAGTGGCATAATGATTGCAGGTTTTTTACATGGTCTGATCTGAAGTTTCACATTAATGCTTTTGATTGTAATAACATATCCAGCAGTACTCCAACTGTTGTGTAGATGCTTGCTGCTCAGTAAATTGCTCACCACTCCATATTTACATCCTGAGTTATGTCAGTAAGAATTGCTGATGACTAAAAGTGCAGTATGCCCTGAAGTTAGAACGTGGTAATGATGAAAATTGTTTTAAGTATTCTAAAACTTTTTTTTTCAGTTTACCTTTGAAAAAAAAGTGTCATTCTTAAATCCATTTTATTGCTCTCTGTTCTTTTCCTCTGTTTCTTATCTTTCCAGTAATGTGGTGATGTTTCAGACAGGATTTTCAGAAGTTGTGAGAGGTGCCTAATGTCTAATTCCCTTTAAAATTAAGTTTATTTCTCAGGCAGGCCAAGTAATTCAGGAGTATGTTAACTGCCTGGAATTTGAGGTACTTATGATCTTGAAAATCTTATGCTAGAAAGCAAACCCACAGTGACTCCTTCTGAAAACCCAAGCTTTACATTTCTGCAAGTGAAAGATGTATCAGTCTGAAATCTCCAGAATGAAGAATTTGAGGCTGTCTGAACCACGGTCCTTGCAGATGAGCAATCCATGAAACTATGAACAAGTGAAAATTGACTGAGTGTTCATGAGAAGTGTTTGTTTCTGCTGTGAGAAGTGTGGCCTTATTTTCCATTTGTATAGTTGAAGTCATGATTTTTTTTAGGGCAAATATCTGCTGCACTTTAACCATTTCTATATTTTTTTTTCCTTTCAAGAAGGAGGAGCAGTTCCTTGCCTGATTTTTACAGTATGGTTTTCTGGATTTTTTCTTTTTCAATTAGAAGTATGATTTTTAGTTTCTTCACATCCATTTTATTTTAAGCAGTGAGGGTGGGCCTTATCAAAAGAATAAATTCCACCAAAGTGGTGTAAATAAGTGAGCAGATGGATTCTAAAGTTAATCATCTGTTTTACATAAGCATATATTAAAGGTAGGTATAAAACATATTAAGAGGACATACTCGTAGACTAGCTCTGTGTATTTCACAGTTTTGATTACTGAGCACTCAAGTCTTATCCTAGCTGAAATATTGATCTCTTTGCACTAATGGCCCATATCTGCCTCATTATTTTTCCCATAGCTGTACTAAATACTGAAACCTACTGATGTTCTAAACGGCAAAGTAGATAAATAAGATAATAAATTATGGCAGTTATCTTCTGGGAACTGCTAAACAGATAGAAAATGTATTATCGTTATGTCCTTGGAAGAAGGTTGCTTGTGCAATGTAGTATGAACTTTTTATCACACTTCTTGTCTTGTCCTGATTATTGACTACTGAATACTCTGAACTGCTTTTTCAATTTAAAAACAAATCAGTCAGATTTCCTTATATATAAGAAAAGTTTTGTGTTAGACAAAGCATGAGACCATTGCACATTAGACGAATTGGAAGATTACTCTTTGTCTGTAATGATCTCTCAAACTCTTGCCTACATTAGCCTGTACTTGGATATGCTTTTTTTATGGTTTACCTCAGAGCAGTTGAAAATGATAGATTAAAAAGAATCTTACCCACATTTCTGTAAACGGCTATGGGAATAAAATCTGTTGAACGCATGATAAAAAGTTACTGCGTCGTAAAAAGATATACTGTTCAAGCATGGAAGAACTGCAAAAAGTGCTTATAAAGGCATTTCAGATTTTTTTTTTCGCTCCCAGAGCAGGAGTAAGTCATAACATCTGTTTCCTTTTAAAAGAAATCAAAACAGTATTTATGCAGCGATACAGAGGGATAACCTCAGTTTCTGCAGATTGAGTAGAAAAAATTGCTTCCTTGAGTTTGCCTCCTGTTATGTATTATCTTAAGTATGAAAAGCTGCAAGTGTTATCTCAAAGTAATATACTTCGTGGTTTTAAATTCAGTAGCGTGTGCATAAGGTCAAATTGGCTGTTCTTACAAACAGACCTGTTCACAGCATCTACATCTGACTACATTATCACAGTTATATAACTTGAGAAAATACTTCGGAGAAGAGGAATTTAAATTCCTCTTTATCTCAAGTAGTTCTATCTTGGATTACTGCTTTTAAAAGAAAAAGATAACTAGCAGTGTGGAGAACACGTATGCCTTCCTACTCATCACTGTTTCTTTTTTAAGATCACAAATCTACAGAAAGAATTTTTCAGCCAGAAAGTTTTGAGAGGATGTTTTTGCTTAATCTTCAATAGGATGTGCAGTGTGAATGCATGCTTAAAATTTATGTTCCACATTGGCAGTTGATGAGCTATTGTTCTTGGTTTTCATTCTTTTCTTAGCTTTGCCTTGGTGTTGACTCTCCATCTACCTTTACATTCTGGAATTGTGCACTTTCTGTGTAAGCAGTATCTGGGGTTCTTCTAGCTGTGATCAATGAATCTCTCTTGATATAATGTGAAAACATTTGAATATTTGCAAGAGAAATGGGAAACAGTTCTTACCATCCTAGATATCTTGATTTTTCAGGCAGATTGTTCTTAACAGAGTAAATATTGTCTACTACACTTAATCCATGCATTCTCCTGAAATGATTTCAGACAGTGCTTTTCTTTGTAAGAGACAAGTATTTCCCTTAGCTCTCACATAGCCTATCTGGAGATTTTTATGGAGACCTCTATGAGATGGCAGTAGGACTAACATGTTAGCCCACAGAATCTACTGTATGGGAGTAGATTTGTCAGCAGTAACTTTCTTCCCTAAGTTGTGATAACTAATGACTGAGCATAAACCTATTTTTTCTCCTTTCTTTTCACCTTATCCATTTCAGTTATTTTTTAAAAGTCCTTATTTTTCACCGCAGCAGTTGACTTGAGTTGCAGCCTGTAACTCTGCTTCAGCCAGGCTGGGAGGGAGGAGGCTAGGAGTGGGAGTTATCACAATTATTGTGTATCCCCACTATATTACTTGCTCCAGACTGGTTTTCTTGTTTTTTCTCTCCCTTTTTCCTGATGGCTCAAGCTTACTTTATCACTTCAGGCAGTATAGGAATTTGTTTGTGTGCCCAGGAGCTTAGTGAAGACTCAAATGGGATGACTCTTTGGCGGCAGAGATGTGCAATGAAGTCCAACTAAGAGACATCTGTCAAGAGTGGATTTTTTGACTTAGAGATATTTCTCAGAAGACCAATACATTTTTTTAATTACTAAGATGAGAAGTAAGCTTGAAATGGAGAACTCACAGTCTGTGGCAGTACTCAGAAAAATGTTTCAGGAGTGGGAATGTATTATTTAGTCTGTATGGCTTAAACTGTTTTCATCCAGCTATTGACCTGTGTACCAGATCTATCCTGCAGCAGACTTCTCAGCAATTCACTGTGCTTCCAGTGGGAAGGCTGGGAACGTCTTTGAGCAGCAAATGGTCTGTGACTGTGTCCGCACTTCTAATGCCACTCCCATGTCCTGCCTTGCACCTTCATGTGAGCTGGCTGCAGCACTGGCCTTGGGTGATGATGCATGGAGAGGTGGGGGTGACTGAACAGTGCCATTGATCAGGTTTTCTTCCCTTTGGTGCTTTACAACATTCTTTGCTAGGTCAGTGATATAGTTACATCATCTGGTTTGTAAAACTTTGTTCTTAAATAGTTTTCAGTTGGCACGAGAGAGGTCTGAGCTGTGTCTATCGGTGAACAGCTAGCAAGGAACACATTTGCTCACATGGTTATTCCTGTAAGATTTACTTTTTTCTCTAAATGTAAAATCCATGCATCTGCAAGCAGTACAGTTAAATTGAAAGAAAATGAGAAGAGTGTGTAATGTTGCATAAAAAAGAATTAGTGATAATGGAAAAAACTGCAACAAGTAGATTATGTTCAATCCTGAATATCTAAGTCCAGTATGTTCCTCTAGAAAGTTCTACAAACTATTTCAAGTATCTTCAAAATGTATTTTATTGCTCACGTATGTTAACCAGAATATAAGAGGTTTCCCAAACAGTGACAGTGGCAGAGCCTTGAATAACAGTTCAGGAGAATAGATTGTTTTTGAGTGTTAGAATGCAGTTAATTACCTTCCATACATTTTAAGATAATTAGTATTGTGATGGACAAATTCTGGTTCCTCTTTCAAAATAACAGTCATAATGAATATCACAATTCTAAAAAGAATACTTGAAAGAATGTTCTTGCTCCGGGTGTACTCTTCCTCTTTATTCAATCTGAGAAACTGGAGGTGTGCACAGAGTACCACGTGAGCTCATTAGTATCTGTCAGCTTTTACTGGAAGTAATTTGCCTGATAGGTGTGCATTGGGTCGTCCCGGCTGCTGGAACAGTGGGGTTCACAGTCATCGTGTGACTGAAAGTGCCTGGTTGCTTTTCTTCTGCTGTCCTGTTTTTATTTGAGCTTTCTCTTTCAGTTTTAGATACCGAATGTTTCTTTGTTGCATTTTAGCACGTAGTATGGTTTTCAGGCTTAGTTTTTCTTTTTGAGCAGCCTATTGCTTGTTTTCTCAAGCTGTGGGCTTTCTTGTCTGCTCATTGGTGCACTCTGGGCAGCACGGGGACCGCAGAGCGAGCGAGGAGAGCTGCTGCTCCATGGTGATTTGTCTTTCAGCACAGCTCACTGTAGTCCCAGTGTGTAACTAATCCTTCACTTTTTTTTTTTCTTTCCAAACTTCAGGTGATACTTTTCAGTGTAGTGCTGTGGCAAATGTTGCTCTGAAATTAGTGCTAATTTTTCTCTTATGTCAAAAGAGCCAAGATACAATTTTTTTTGTTTTGTTTTGGAAGTCA
Organism: Tragopan temminckii; assembly: GCA_028571105.1. Lineage (NCBI taxonomy): Eukaryota > Metazoa > Chordata > Aves > Galliformes > Phasianidae > Tragopan > Tragopan temminckii. Next base: position 22,624 of record JAOWBP010072017.1, read on the forward strand.
GTCATTGGGATTCTTGTATACAATATATTCCTTATTCCAATTTTTATTGAAGTGAGTAGACATCAGTAAATTGAATGTGTTTCTTGGAACCTGCATATTTTTAAAGTTTTAAGAAGGAAAGAAGATTATCTTCACCTTTTCTGCTGCTTCAGAACAACATTAAAAATCTTAGTGTACTTCAGCATATTGGCCAACTAAACTTCAGTTGATATATCCTGGCAACTGAAGGTGCTCGTAGATGTGTGTTTCAGTTTTCCCTCTGTCTATCATTCTCATAAGTAAAAAGTTTTCAAAAAATTGAAAACTTTTGGTGACAAACCACAGCGGAATTCTAGGAGTGAGAAGATCTGAGAAAACACATATATTTAAACAGAATACTTTCTTCTAACAACATCCCTTCATGTGCAAGGCATGTGGGAAAGAGTGGTATGGAAACTGTTGAAGGTACAAGCTCATGGTACACGTGTCTGGGACCAACTGGCTGTGGCCATATGATTTACTGAAGTTCTTGTGCCTTGTTTGCTTGTAAGTCAAAATGCTCAACCTTTTTTAAAGAAATAAAACAGTAGTTATGAAATATTCTTTTACGTTTGTTATTGTGGCGTTTCAGCCTTTAGTGGTGAATATATTTCGTCTCTTCAGAGAATCTGTAACCAAGAAGTGATTGGAATAAACTAGACACATTACTCTCAGGCCTCTTGCCAACAGTGGCCAACTCACTCAGCCCCTCTTTTTTTCCTTTTCCCTTCTGTGGTGTGAAAGAGTGTTTGTTTTGCTATGGTCTTTGCCCCAGCTGGGTGGCTCCTGTTGGTGTGTTTGGTGCTTGGGACTGTGGAGGAAACCCCGATGTGGTTTGAAAATAGGTTGCGTGCACTCCCTTCTTTGGATCCAAACTCTAATAAGCCTTGTCTCAAAGAAAAGCCCTCACAGGTATGCCATCTAACGTTGCCTCTTCTTTCTCTTAAGAGACCTTGGTAGTGCTGAGCTCAAGTGCAGGTCAGGTGAACACACTTACTTGCTACGTTTTTGGATATTGAAAGGAATGAGTTTAGAGGACTCTAATGGGAAAGGAGTGTGTACCATCTGTTTCAATCCAAAGGTGAAATAAAGGTCTAGGGAGAAATTGTGATTATCACACCAATCTACTGCTGAAAAAGTTGTGCTGATGAAATAGACGAAAATTGATGTTGGGTATTTTTCAAAAGATACGAAGATATTGCTATTTACATACATAGCCATTAATAATATCGCGGTCTGATAATTAAATGGGCATTTTTGTTTTTAGCATGTACAAAAGGAGGCAGAGAAAGAGCTGAGGTAAATGTATTTATATTTGCAAAGCTTAAGTTTTTGTCACTTTATGACCACAGATCAGGGTAATATAGTGAATTAACATGAAGCTTCTGCTTTGGCTGCTGCTGTGTTCCTGCTGCCATGCATAATGGCTTTGAAGGAAGAAAGGGTTTCTTCTGCTCGTTATAGGAGGCCTTAAAAAAGAACAGCATGAAATCTTAATCTTCTCATCTCACCTTTTGACCTAAGATTCACGTGTAGAGTATTTTTAAGCCATAATTTTAATGATACAACAGCATATATTTAAATCTTAACTGTCTTAATACAGATGTTATTTTTAGAAGATATTTTACTTACGACACAGCACTGTAGTATAAAAAATTGGATCCTTTAACTAAAACGTCTTAATTTTTCTCTGTTTAGTTTATTAAATGTTATCTCAGCATTGCATTCTTGCTGCAGAATTCATTGTTCACATCTCTGTGAATATTTGAATTTTACTCTTGCTTTAAGTTAGTAGATGCAGCTTGAGAGGGAAGGAGCTATTCTGGTTCTTTTGGAAACTGAAAAACTAGAAATGGAAGGAAGTAGCAAATTTTCAGTATACCTGGAAGACTTAATCATTCTGTTAGTTTTAAAACAAGGCAGAACTCTCTCCCCTTTCTACTTGTCTCCCTTTGCCTACATTTTGAATGAGGAACTTGCTCCATGTCAGATATTGAGGGGGAAGATGAACAGGTAGGATTTTCCGTCTGCTCTAAACTGAGAAATGACATGAACATTGTAATTGCTGGAGATCTGAAGCGGAACAGAAGTTGCAAAGCAAGTTAAGGTTTTCCTAGCTCTTCAACTGTGCATTATTTTGTGCATTTTGGGATTTTTTTGGAAAGTGACGGAGGAAGGTAATTAAGCTGGAAGAAGTAGTTTTTAATTTAGTTTGATATAGAAGATGCTGTGATTTCTGATTTGTCATTTTTTTTTTGGTTGGAAATAGCATCTTTGTCATGCCCTCTTCTTGCTTACGTAAAGTAGAAGGCCAGAAAAGGGAGTATCAGTAGCAGTCAATTAAATCACATTATTTGCATGTCGATTTATGCATGAGAAAGTTTGCTTACTAAGCTGCAGTCTCTAGCTTAGGATAACTGCAAGTGATTTGACTTATATTCTTCTTGGCTGTAGAAGTGGAGAATTTGTTGGCTACTGTGTTAGATTTTGTCAGAGGGTTAGGGTTCTAATGATGCAGCACTTTGCAATGACTTAGGGAAGGACAGAATGAAAACATTTCATGTCTTGATTGGCATTGGCATTAATAGTACTGTTAATAATTATTGTATACTTCTTGCTTATTATCAGCCTGAGGTAGTCTTTAGGTTATTAGCCGTTAGAATATCTTTGCACCCATAACAACATCTTTTTTTCAAGTGTGTATTGCTACCAACTCTATGTGTTTATGTTATATGTGTTCATTACAATTTGTGTTAATATGTTTGATTTTGAGCTACAAGCTTTTGAAATATATTGTTCATTTCGTCAGGAATTCTCAGTTATTAGCTTTTTTTTTTTTTTTTTTTTTTTCCAATAAATGGAGTCATGGCCTAGTTTTATAAGAGGACATCTCCCTGGGGAATTTGTACACCAGAAGGAGATGGGGCTATTGTTTGCTGAGCCTTGGCAATACTAGACAAGCAGATCATACAGCTTTGAGCCACAGGGCTCTGCTGTTTCTGTGTCATCCAGCGTAGATCTCCACTGCAGAGGAGAAAAACACTTTTCAGAGAGGCTTAAGAATTTGCAGCTTAAGTTCTTACTTGAATACTAAGTCAAGGAACTTATGTTTGTTGAAAAAGTTATGTGAAGGGGCTTTGTCTCCTGTTATGCTGTGTACTGCAGCCTAATATTGCACTGAAGCACAAGGCAAACATTTTGCTAATTAGGACAATGCCGTAGGTTGTTCTTTGCCACTAGCACTCAGTGTTTTTAGATTATCAGAATCATCCTCAGTAAGGTTTCGGTTCAGGACAGCAAGCTGACTCCCCATAATTCCTAGACAGTCAGTTTTCCTTGTCAGTTTCCTAGGCTAGCAACCTTTCCCAGGGTAATGACCCAACTGTGGGCATCACACTTGGGAAGGCAGGAGAGGTTAACAGGACGTGGGCTCTCCTATGAGACTTGGCTCCTGTGCCAAGTAAAGATCTCTGCCATATTTGATTTACTTGCACAGGTGCAACTACTAAGCCAAGCTCTTACCTGATTTCTATAATTGTGGTCTTCAGATTTTGACGATATCAAAATAGTGACTATGGTGTCACTATGGTGATTGGTGACTATGAATGATACACTATGGCTTTTAAATCTACTCCAGAGATTCACTGTACTACCTTGCTGTCTACACATCTCCTGACCTAAAATTGGGTCAAATTTGACTTTTCCATCTTTCATCTGAAACTGACGCAAATGATGTGAGACCTTCTTACTCCACTGTGGAACACCTGAACCGATAACAGCATATGCTGATCTCGAGAGCTTCAGCACACAGCTTTCTGGGCAGCTAACACAGGAAAATGGAACTTGCCTTTGGAAAAAAAAAAGAAAAAGAAGAAGCATTGTCATGTGCTTGTGCTTTTGGAATGAAAAGTAAAACTAATTTTTCCTGGATGGGAAGAGAGAACAAATGCAGTAAACAGCAGCATAAACCAATGAAGCCAATTCCGATGATTTTTTATGAGTGGACTGCATGTACAAATGAATCATTCTTACTAAAACTGGCAGGTTGGTTACTGGTTTTTCAAATTTTGCCGTTCAGCTTTTCAGGCACAGTTGTGGCAAATGCTTTCTTAACAACCTGCTTTTGTCAGAACACAGCAAAGAGGTGCAAGTTTGAGAAACAGGGAATGACACGACAATAGGCCTTTTTGGTCATTATCTCTTTGACCAACAAGGGTCCTGTAAATACAAATAAGCTTTAACATTTTAAAAACAGAAAAGGAATACCTCACCCTTTAGGGGTTATTTAAGTGGCTGGGAAATTTTCTTGTCATGATCATTTCCACTCTCATTTCTTTCCCCTCTGTGTTTCCCTTATATTCGTTAACCCCACTTCCAGTAATGGAAAAAGAAAACTGAGAAGAAGAGGTGCCTGTGGAACAACCAGGAAAGAAAAACACCATGTGGGTGGAAGATGGAGGGAATCCATGACAGTGGATTCATCTGTGCAGTCTGTAACCTCCTCTTTTCAGTCTGCTCAGCAAGAGGCCACATTGCCCAACCTAGCTCATTTCAACGCAAGGAAAACCCATGACTATCGCAAGCAGGAAATGTTGACATAATAGAATTATTAAGAAAACCTGAACGTTAGTCATTCTTCAGACTAACCACATCAGAGGCAAGGTCACAGAAGCATTATTCAGGCAAATACCAACTGCTCTTTGTCTTGGCAGGACTGACAATCAGACACTGACTTTCTGTTGATACATGAAATTAAACAGCATTTTCCTTAAGTGCATTGAAAGGAAGTGTGTTGAGCCCATAGCATGGTTGTATGCTGTGAACAGAGAACAGATTTACTGGAAGGAAAGTGGCATTGCAGAGAATTGCAAGGACAGATTAAGACAAGTGTGGGTATCTTCTTCCTCCAGTTGCTTTCATTTATACACATCTAATTGAATTTAAAAGCCCACGATGAAACATTAATCCTGCGATCAAGAATTCTTTCTTAATACAAAAAAAGTTGAAAAATAAAGTGTCTTTTATCCTATTCAACACTTTTATAAATAAAATCCATCACAGAGGTAGCAGTAACAGGATGCATGGAGGACTGAATAAATGAGGGTTTTGTGGCATGAACCAAGGATAGCAAAGGAAGAGTGAGCTGCCTGTTCTGGGGAGGATAAACAATGCAAGAAGAGAAAAGGAAAAAGGCATGGGCAGATGTGCAGTCTTACAGCTTTGGTGTCATGAGTGGGCCCTTCCATTTGCATTTCCATTTGGGAAAGAAGAGGTGGAGCACTGCCATGGGCTGTGGGATCACCTGTGTGTGGCACAGTGGTGTGTTCCTGAGCAGAGCTGCAAAGGCCAAGCAGCTCAGCCTCCATCCCTGCCTTTGCCACTCAGTCCCTGCAAAACATCCTGCAGGCACCTCTGCTTTCTGATCAGTTTCATTCTCACTCATATGTACCCCTATTAACAACAAATCATTTTCCATCATCTCCACTTTCTCATCACATTATACAAAATAAACATCTCAAAGAGCCTTTTAAGAAAGTTAACCTACAATGCTTCTAACAGTTTAGTGGAAGTGAAGATTCTTGCTCAGAGATGGAAAAAAATGGAAGCAAAGAGAAGACAAGCATTTATTTAGTCACTATTTTTTGCCATGTTCATTTCTTAGACTGATTGGTTTTTGATACATTCATATTTAGGCTTTGAAGATGTGAGTAAATGGTCCCTCCACTAGTACACCTTATCTAAAGACATGGATGAAATCAGTAACTGTTAGAGGTCAGAATTTCTAACATCTAGATCTTTCTATCTAACTTGCACTTACTACCTATTTCCTACATTTCAGAGCAAGTCTTCACAGAGGAACCAACGAGCCAGATATCTTACCCATCATATTTAGACTAAAAAAATGTTTGGCTTTTATACTGAACTAAAATTTGAGGAGTATATGGACAAAATCTGAGTTTCTTCCCTTTTGTTCCTGCATGCTGCTAGGCTTGAGTCCTTGAATAAAAATATTCTTTTTATTTAAAAAAGGACATTAGTACATGAACTTCAACTGAAATAAGTGTAAATGAAATACAAGCTTATATTTCTCAGTAAAAACAAGTCACCAGTATGTTCTAGGTAACTAAGAGGTCATGACGCAGAGATCACAGACAGGACTAACCACAAGCGTGTCATTCAGTATTTGCTGTGATGTTGAGAGAGGGAAGTCTGCCTTTCACATTTTAAAGCTAAAGGTCAGATTTGAAACATTTTCAGGTTATTAGTAAAGTTAAGGTTCTTGCCCCCAAAATATAAATACTCTGCTCTGAATATATATGCCAAAGTTCATAGTTTTGTGCAATACAAGCTCTTCAGTATGTTGAAAAATAGCCCAGTTGGGGTTGCTTATTTTTATAATTGAACAGCAAACAGGTTCCTTCTGGATAGTATTATTATCAAATGACTCTGAAAAGCAAAGACTACTGAATTACTGAATCTAATTTAAATTCTACTCATAGAAAATGTAGAAAACCCACTACAAATCTGTTCCTGCTAAATATATTTTTTGCTCTTAATTTGTGATTTAACCTTTAAAAGAATTATCTCATTGTTTTCACCCTGACAGTTTAGCTAACACAGTTAAAAATAGCAGAGAAGAGGAATACTTGAACTTTAAAAAAAAGTCTGTTTGCCTTTGTATTTTGTCTCCTTTAATGCGAAAGTGCATTTATTTCCAGACAAGGAATCTCAAAACAGGCACACAGCACCTGCCATGTGAAGCTCAATATCAGAAATACAGCAATACCAAAAAGATTAGGGACACTCGAGTCACTTCTGTTTGCAAACAAAACAAATCAAACAGAAATCCTCCATAGTTTAATGGCCTAAAAAAAATTAAATTAACCCCTTTCATTATGGAAAGGTTACTAAGACTGCATATACCCCAGAGATTATGGCCTTTTTACCAATTACTCTGGTAATTGTCAATGATATGGACACCTGTCCTCTGGACACACAGTTCAGGCCACCATGTTCATTTCATCTGGGACACTAAACAGCAACCAGATGGCTTCTGATTATAAGTCTTTTAGGAATTTGAACCTGAAGTGGGAAACAACGTGTGCTGTTCCCAGTTTCCCAAGAAAATGAGCTGCATACATACGGTGAAAATCCAGAACAAAAGAGCTACATTTTCCTCTGATATTTCCTTGCCTCATTTTCTAAGGTAATATAATAACAACATCAACATCAATGCTACTAACAATAAATAAACTCAAGAATAAATGCAAATATCCTTATGAAAAGCATCCACATGGGGCAGAAGGAAAAGTACGTCATGTTGGACTTTGGCACGATGCATAGGCTGCAACCAGAAAGTGACTCGACTCTTTCAGTGCAAGTATAAGTTAACAAAAGCCTACGCTAGTATTAGGCAACCCTTCCCTTTCTGCTTTTTCCTTCTACAATTTTAATCTTCAAATAAAAGCCTCACTAGATGGAGAAAAACTTCTGGAATGACAATGACTGGATGCACTGTGGCTGACAGTTAAAACCCATGGCAACTCCAGATAGGCACCAAAAGCTCGAGAAGAATATGTATATAACTGCTAAATTCAAAGATGTAAGGAGCATACTGCTGCTCTTCAATGACTTCAGGGGAACTTCAGGCAAGAGTTAGCCTGTCAGAGCAAAGTGTGAGTTAGGCCAGAGCCTAATGAAAAGCTGCACTTTTGACCTATTGCTTCAGATACACTTCACCAATACATTCAGATAGGCAGTTCCCATCATCCCTGGACACAGAGGCTGAAGATCATCAGGATGGACAAAAGTGTAGGGTCAGGTAGGAGGGATGTGTTTGGGCATTAGACATGCCAACTTTTTAACTTCCCCTTCCTCAGACAGATGAGGTAGGCACAATGTCTTTGCTGGATTGCTGGCATACTTTTTTCTACCTTATTTTACCACAAGGGTATTTTCGTTCTGATTCCCATTATTTCTACTCTTAATTTCTTCAGTCAGCTCCAAATTTCACTCTTTCTTTCTTTCTTTCTTTCTTTCTTTCTTTCTTTCTTTCTTTCTTTCTTTCTTTCTTTCTTTCTTTCTTTCT
>JAOWBP010072055.1:0-30694 GCA_028571105.1 Tragopan temminckii
CCCCAGTATCTCTGATTACCCTCATCTCTCCTCCCTTCTTTTCTCCAGTATTTTGTTAATGTTAGCTTATGTTTGGATGGAATGGGAATTGAAAATTTTTGATTGTTTGCTGTAGTTGGAATTATTATTAAGCCAGCTGGGAATGTGTCATCTGAATAAATGACTTCCATCTTAGCTTAATACTTCTAAGTAGAAAGTTACCACTTGAAGAAAATGTGCGTAATATCTGGAGGTAAACTCTATTTCTGCTGTGTGGTCAAAGTACAGAAGTGAATACAGCCTGACTTTTTCCTTGGCAGTTACCAATCTAGTTTACTTGTAAAACTGAGTGCTGAGCAGGTCTCTTTATATTTTTCTTTTTCCTTTGACCTTGTAATGTAATCAGATGGCAGATTGAGATTTTTAAATGGTCGAGTAATGAGCTCTTGCAGTGGAACTGAGTGCAGACTGAATTTGGTGCCTTTTTTCTCCATAGTGTTACAGACCAGCTTCACTGAAACCCGGTCACAGAAGAGTTAATAGATTTTTCCCCACCCATTGGACAAAACAACCTCTGGTGCATTTAAAATATTCATTATGCAACTATTGAAGCACTCCCTGTGTCCTAAATGCTTAGAAAATTGGTTGGAAACAACCTATTTAGCAAAGCAGACTTTCATTCACTCTACTTCATGTAACTAAAAAAAAAAAAAAAAAAGAAAAAAGTAAAAAAAAAAAAAATAGCCCAAGCCATTGCCTTTATAAACCATTTAATACAGTTTATGATGGCAATAATCCCCTTGAAATTGGTTATATTACTGTAGTTTGTTATAGTGTTAACTGCCCTTGTCTTCAGCTTGGTCCATTAACTGAAAATCCAGCCATTATCTTATAATGGGATGATTCCTACAGGATTATTACCTTAGTCTTAGTTTGTTGAAGATTAATATTCTTGTAGGATAGTGAAACAGTGTCAAAATGTGTAAAAAAATAAAATAAAATCCCAGTTTTACTTTTATATAAGTGATATATTTATGCAAGTTATCTCTGAGGCTTACACATGGTTTATTTCATTATTTGTGACACTAAAGATGAAAAGTAGTGGGGGTTTTTTTAATGAAAAAGAACACTTGTTGCCCCAAATAATTAATGGCAAATGATGAGAGACAAGTAAGGTAGTGTTAAATGTGACAGTCTTAATAATGGGGAATTAAAGTTTGATTCCCACTGTTCTGCTCAGTGGGAATTTTGCCAGTGACTTCATTGGAAAAGATTCAAGGCCAAGAAGACAAGGAGAGAATTATATATCTTTTCTAAAGCACTGAATTGAGGTGAGAGAAAAGAAGTCATAAGCAAAAGACTATTCAAGCTAGTGCTGCCTATATCTTTATAAGGAAAAGAAGCTATTCAAAGAATTCACAGAACTGTTCATTTTCAATGATGGAAATCCTGAAAGGGCTCCCTAAATTGTGTCCTTACCATACTTTCATGACCTATATTTTAATTCCCAAAGTCATCTTTTTTTCTTTGAGTAATATAATGCCACATCTGAAAGAGACTAATTGTTAGCTATGCAACATTTTAAATTAATCCTGCAATTCACTCTATCAATATATGCTGTCATTCATAAAATTCTGGTGTAAGCTCTGATGCTACTGCTTCCTCCAGCTTTATCAGACTTGTGTTCTCATACTCTTCTTAAATGTTGTCAGCTCATCTGCTAGGAGTTATCAACCAAAATGCAAGGAAGTTATAAAGTAGTGTAAGTACAACCTCAGAAATGTACTCATGACAGCTTTTACTAGTGATTATTTGAGACTTGCTTTGTCTGCGATGTGTTTCCTAGCGTGGGGAAATCTCTGGAAATCCTTTTCCTGCTTTTTGAGGAAGCTTGACAACATGAATTTACTTGTATTTATGCCTGGTGTGTTATCAGTCTTTTTCACAAATGGTGGTACCTACATGTGACAGTACAGAATATATTTCTGTACCTTCAAGAGAAAAACATTCATTTCCTTAAGGATATACCTTGAGTTTCATCAATAAATTGACGTGTCTCCTTGGACAACTATCTACTTCTATTTCCTTTTTTACATGATAGCAGCCTTAAAAAAAAAAAAAAAAAACACACGTGGAAAAAAACCCCTTTACTATTGTTTTCTAACTTTTTGCATTCTAAAATAAAAAAGTTTAAAGGGCATGTACTTCTTTGAACATAAAGTGATATAAATATTTGCTAAATGTGTTGATATTTCATTTTGAGGTGTTTTGCTGCAGTCAAGGATCAGTCAGGAAGCAATGCACTTTTTAAAGTTTTTGCATGCCATTAACTCTACAGAGTTCTTCTGTGCATCTTTACTGATGAAGTGCGTAACTGAGTTTCTCCTGAAATATCCTATTTCATCAGTAGTTGTTTCACTGACCTGACCTCAGGGTTCAGTTCTGTAACTTCAACAAATGCTCAATGAGCTATGCATATGCAATAAAGCAGATACTTGCTAAGTGATTAAGGTCCTGTGGCACTAGAGGCGTGGCACCAACCCTTCTGATAGTGTCCACACTAAGTGACCTAATTTAAGCCTTAGCTGGGTGCTTGTAACTGCTAATTAAACTAGTAATTCCATATGATCAAGGAATCATATTTGGAAGTACATTGCCAGGTATTTGCCTATGATCTCCTGATAACCAGCAGATTAAATAATGAGAAGTACTGCATGTTCTTTTATGCATATCTGCTAAGGAAAGCTGCATTGTAGACTGAAGCACTTGTATTCTTCTGGATACGGGCTTAAGGTTTAAGGTCAAAGAGAACATGATACTGTTTTTGACTGAGTACTGCTAAGTACTGGAGGAAATGCACATAAACTGAGGTTTTCAATTGTATTATGGCTGAAAAATTACTGCACTGGGCGCTTTTTATTTATTGGTCATGTTTGTGTTACCTGTGACAGAAGACTAAGTCATGCTTTTGGAAAACATATATGTTTGTCTGTGCTTGCTATGTGTTTTTCTGTATTCTGTTCTGCAACTAAAATCTAGCAGAACTCAAGTCTGAGAGAAAGTGCTATTTCTTTAAACCTGCGGTATTCAGAAAGCTGTGCTTCATGTGTCACCAAATAAGAATCTCAAAGTGCATTTTCTACCTGAATTATAGGTAGTATGTTTGTGTCATCATCATGTGTTGGTTACAAGAGTCTTCTGGAGCTATAGTTGTCTAATTGTTTGGAAGTAGAAGTGGAGATAGGATAACATGACTTGCTGTGGCATATTATGCTTAGCCAGGCTAACTGAACAGGCTGCTATGTTCAGAGATGTTTATTCAAGAATTTTCCCATTGTGTTCTTCTCCTTCTCCAAAGCAATATTTGTAAATAATTAAAATAACGAACTTTACAACACTCTTTGTTTCTTTTCCAGAAGAGAACATCTGAATTAAGTTGTTATTTGAATTCTCATCTGTATTCAGGTGTAGTCTCTATATAACGGAATTGCAGAGCAGTATCAGGGTTAAGAGACTTAAGAGACTTAATAGGCAATATGTATAGCGTGTTACCCCAGCTACTCATAAAGACACAGCGGAAAATTCTCTAAAGTTCTGCCTGACATCATCATCCAGATTGGCTGAGCATTCTCCTACTTGAATGAATCAGCCGGGAACCAATTTATCCACTCTCACTGTGATGTAAGCACTTCAGTGAAATTGTTATTATGTCATAGATAGCTCATGCTAGGTTCAGTAAGCGGTTTGCAGTGGTTTATTTGATCAGCTATAGTTAGAGATGAAGGCTTTCTTGTCATATGGTGTTTAGCAGTGTGATGCCAGTCTACCTTTCTAACTGATACAGATGGCTTTTTGCCATTTGTAGGTTACAAGGTACAGTAATGAAGCTATACTTCAGTAATGAAGTAATGTGGATCTTGCTAAAGGTCCATTAGATGCGTAGATCAAAACTCCTATCTATTAGGGGAATCAGGTTGGAAGCTATACTTTATTTGATGCTTTCAAATTATTTGACACAATGTATTTTGGGGATTGGCAAGCCCCAGTATTCATGTAGCTCAATACTACAATTTACATAAAATTTTCCTTCTTATGATAGACTCCAACGTAATACATACAGGGGAAAGAACAGTACCACTTATTCTGGAGTTGAAAGTATTTATCTAATTTTATAAATAAGGTGAACAACTAATCTTCTAAAGAACAGTGGCAATTCAGAACAGTTGCATCTAGTTCCACTTCTGTGTTGCTGTCAAGGAAGATGCATTTGAGATAGTCATAATTGTGTATGTGCAGTGTGTTAGGGAAATAAGTAAAAATACTACTTCACGTTTTCTAAAACATCTATGATGAATAAGATGCTTGCAGAAGGAGTAAACAAGTTTAAATTGAAGTGTTCCCTTTGTCACTGAACAGATATGACTATGGATTTGTATCAAAGTGATCCAGAAGATTTTAATTACCTTCTACAATTTTCAACAAAATACACGTTTCTAGCACAGATCTGTTGTATTGAATCTTAGTATGCTGGACACGGTAAGTATGTCTTCTATATAGTTCATTGACCAGAATTCTTTCTAGCAAAAACAAACAAAAAAAACCCTTAAGTTGGTTATAGTTACCACCTCTGACTTTTCCACTCTTCTCACGGTCATATGCTCTAAAATATAAAATGCTGTTTATTCAGCAAGATAATTGAGATTAGCATGTCTGAGCATTCTATGTTACATTTAGGTTAAATACTGTGTTCACAGCTTCTATGAAAACAGTTTTTTGTCAGAGGCTGAGCTGAGCTTTGTTTGGGAGTCTGCATGTCTTCATGGCCTCCTATTAGACCATAACAATTGTGGTCAGAATTATTAAAAGTTAACTCGAGGAGATGGTTCTTTAAAAGATTAATGACCTGTGCCTGGCGGAAATCAAGACAGTTGTCACTGATCATCAATAGTCTGTCAAGCTATTTGAATGAGACATCTCATTATTTCTCTCATATGTAGGAGGACTGAACAGTCACATTTGACTCGCAGGTGTACAGAAAGTTGTAGTGTTAAATGTCCCAGGGATAGCAAAAACATATGGATATTAAAACAAAATTGTATTGAGCTATTAACGACAGCAGTCCCTAGTGATGTTCTGCTGCAGGCAGAAGTGGGGAGAAAATGTTTGAGGGGATTTTCTTTTCCAGCTTTTTCACCTCCTTAGACCTTCACTTAAACTACTTGGCAAAATATTTATTATCATAATTTCTGATTGTTGTTACTTGACCTACACTGATACTAATCCATGAAATGTGGACATAAAACAAATAAGTGCTTAACATGGAAAAATCACTCAGTTGGTTCATCAACTTGTACAAAACCAGTGAGAAATAAAGATAATAAACTTCGTTTAAACAAAGAAACAGATGAAAGAAACTATTCTGCAAGATTTCTTTTTGCAGATTTCTTGCAAGATTTCTTTTTGCGTATAGGTGACGTGAATTCCAACAGAAAGTGAATATCGTGACTATTTTATTTCCAGTATCTCATTAATTTTATGTAAGAAGTATGTCCTGGAATATAAAAGCTTGTCTAATGCTTTGACAAGAAGGCATTATTTTACTGATTTTGAAAAGTATTCAAAAACTAAAATGATATGCAACTGAACAACTGTATAGAAATAACTATTTTGCAAGCTCCTTTCTGTCCTTTGGTAACTCTAATTTGGCCTGTAGTTGTAAAATGAAGTGTTTGAAAGTAATAGCCTTAATAACAGATAAATATTAATCCTGTTTTCTGTATTTTTAATGGAGACACTATAATGTTTACTACATTATAGCAGCATCCTTCCTTTAGTATTGTGCTTCCCCTGCAGGAAATCAAATCTCCTGAATGGATGCAGTAATTTGAACAAACTGATTTTGAAATAATGTAAGGATAAATGTGCCTGTTATATTTTCATACATTGACACCAAGGGATAATCTGAAATATATGAATATCAGAAAGGCAATGCTATTAGACAGTTACTTCACCCTTCGTACTTCCGTCTTTCTGTTTCTACTATGCAAATCTACACAGAAGTCAAGATAGCAGAATTTTATTAATCTACTTCAAAATACTTGACCACCACAAAGTAGAAACTATGTATGCAGACAATCTGTGTGTTTATGTCTCATACTGTGATGCATATACATAATTATTTTAACATTAACAGAACTAGCAATGAATATTCATGTTTATCAGTTGTGTTCTAATTAAAATTACTTAAACATTGACATGCAAGGCCAAACTAGCTGCTTTTGAGTTGTTCAAAGAAATTATTCTAATGTTCCATGTATTAAATGGGTGCCTCATGCTAAAGGTAATAATAATGATAACACCACAGTAAATTAATGTAATTAATGTCCCAAAAGAAAAAGACTCTGTTAGAGCATTGTATGATGACAAGTGGTCTTCTCACAGACATGTTGTAAGAATAAATGTTTTCATGTCTGTGTCATAGAGTCACTAACACAGGGGAATTAAGATCCATATTTTAGTAACTATTTGGCTGCCAAACACTACAGTACAGTGTAGTTTCTACATACATGAATGTGTTGGATTGAATTTGTATGATAAGATGAAGAACATCTTTGCTGTGTAGTTGTTAATGAATTTTGAACTAAACTTTGAATGAAGTAAGCAGTTAAATCCCAAAGATGATAAATACACATCCAGTGCATAATTAGCAGAATCATCTGAATCAGTGTTAGCACACATGTAGGGGATGGAGGTGCCTTAAATACCAGCCCTGGGCTACCGGAATTGCACTGCATCCACCTGTATCCCATTTATAAATGTGTTACAAACAAGCTGTGTCACCGAGCAGAGAACAAGTTAGCCTGGGTTGATGCTTCCTTTGTCTTAGTTTCTGTCCCTCTGATGAGGGCATGATGATGATAGCATGGAAAACACTGTAAAGTTGTCACTTTCAGCCTTAAGGACTTTTCCTGATGTTTGTGTGGTTATGGAAAACTTTGAGGGCTGTTAAGCTGTTCTTCCCCTTCTAGCCATCCTTTTCAACCCTACGCTTGCTAATTTGGTCTCATTTGTACTGTTGAACTGCTTTACTTTTGCTTATGAATGACATTGTTTCCATTTTTCCCTCTTCCAGATGAAGTATACTTATTCTGGCAGAAGTTTAGCCTTGTCTGAGTCTTTGCCAATGTAGGGTATCTCAAAATTTCCTCTAATCATTGTTAATAGTATTTCTGCCTCTCAGCCAGTTTAGAGTACAGAACTCTTATTGTTTTTCTTTTATTATTTTTTTAAAGGAAGATTGTTTTTGTTTTTTAATGTTTTAGGCATTTTTCTAAGATTCTGATTTAACTTACTATAAGCTCCAGAAGACCTTGAGAAGTAGATCATTCTCTGATCATTCTTGAGTAATTGCCAACTTGCCAGAAATACAGGGAGAAGAATAGAATGTCTACTTCTTCAATTTTTTTCATATAGTAACTTATATAACCCTCTTCTTAAGTGACAAAAAAAGTACTCCAAAAATGTGTATTTTTTCTACCAGATTTTATATTGTTGCTTTGCTGATTTGTTTCAAAATGATGGGGAATAAGTAATTCAAACTAGTGTAAGTGATAGTGAAAATTATGCACCTTTTCAGAAAATACATTTACAAGCTGGTGAGTGAGAAAAAGTTATGACGCTCTGAAACTTCTGTGTAGAGACTCTCAGTTTATGTAAACCTAAATCATCTGCAGCCAGAAAATAGTTGTTAGTGTACTTTGACCAGGTCAATGTAGAAGATGCTTTATTTTTCCATGACTTGTTTAAATGGATAATAATTTCAATTGATGTAGCTGAATCTGTAATGCATTTCTTCAAATATCTTATCTTTTATATCAAATATCAAGATCTTCAGACTAGCAGGAATTATCAGAAATTCCCTTCATAATTTCTTCCTAATCTGTGCAGTAATGCTTTGGTACTACCACACTAGAAAATTTCTTCTTGTCTCACTGGAGATAGTATCCTGTCACTGACAGTGAGAACATATGTGCAAGTGAAAACAGCTATTGCAATTTTAAGATACCACTTTCTAATGAGTCTTGTTGCTGTTTCACAACTAGAAATTACTATGTCAGTGTCTGAACTGGTGTAGCTAATGAGTGCTCCTTTATCTACCACGCTGCAAAACTAGCCATGAAGTGTAAGCTTCAGCCTCCATTTGCTTTTTGAGCCTTGGAAATAGGTTTGGCATGTTGCCTGTCTTGTGGATTACATTGTTAACAAACTGTTACATGTATTTTCATTACTGTAGTATTCTTGTCATTTGTGAGCAGGGGAATTTCTACTCAATTTTGATTAGTTTTTGAACATTTAGTCTACCCGATAGACAAACTTTAGTACTTAGAATCTGCCTCTATGGTTTCAAGTATACATAGGCATTCTGTTAGAGTGTCAAATGTTTCTCTTCCTCCATTTTAAGTTATATGTAACTTTAGTGTCCAGATAGATTAAGAAATATGCATCCAAACCTAGAAGTTTCAGTCTTTAATAAGCCAAACTGGTAAAAAACCAGAAATCAAGCAAAACAGAAACAAAGAATCAAAATCCCTCCTTCCAAAAAGTACTGTTTTTATGATAATTATCTTGTTTTCCTCAGGTTGAAAGGCTATGAAAGCATATTTGTATTGACTATTTATGGTTACTACTAACATAACTGAACAAAAACAAAGTTTCCAATGACTTCATATAGAGAGCTTTCTAGAATTAGTACATTAATAATGTGAACATAAATTTTGTATATCTTCCAGTGCTTGAGATCCAATATGTAAGAAAAATACATTTTGTGTATGGCAGCGTAATTAAAACATCATAGACAAAAGCCAAGAGAACAGCTCAAGGAAAATAGTATATATATTCCTCCAAAGGCTCCAGATGAAAGGTGCCACGTTCCTTAGTCTAGTGAAAAATGAATGAATCTGTACTAAAGAGTAGATAGATCTACTTGCACTTATTTATATTGCCGAATATAAATCTGCTCAGATTATTGCTGAGCTTAGTTGCTACTATTTTTTGTGATATTGTAGAAAGTCTTGGTTTGGAAGGGACCTTAAAGATAATCTCATTCCAACCCTTCTGCCATGGGCAGGGATGCTTTCCACTAAATAAGGTTACCCAGGGCTCCATCCAGACTGATCTTGAACACTGCCAGAGAAGGGACATCTGCAGCTTCTCTGGACAGTGCCTCACCACCTTCTGAGTAAGTGGAAATCATATTCTGCTACCTAAGTTGGAAACTGCCAGTGTAAATGTTAGTGAGTCATGTCTAAGGAAATACCACAATAAAGACATGATTGAAGGGGTGGGAATCTGAAAATCTGCTTCCCTAACATTGAGGCACATTGACAAGAGTAAGGGGGAAAATATCCATTGCTTTCACTGTTGCTATGCAGCTCACATGGCTGAATCACAGAACTCAGTTTCTGGTGTTATTATTTCTGAACTGCTAGAAATAAAGATTACCACAATTATGAATTTACACATGGGAAATATTTTGTTATGCTTGAGCGCAGACAGATAGCTTTTCAACCCTGACTTTATTCCACTGATTATAAAGCACATCTTTGCAGGCAGCATGAATAGAAATGATTTTACTTTCCCAAGGTCTTTCTAAAGGTGATTTTTTTTTTTCCTTTTCAACATCTGTTTGATTGGAATGTGACCTCATCCTTCCAGTACCTCACACTCTCTGCTAGTGTGTTTTGGTTGCGTTAGGCAAAAGCGATCGTGGGAGGTGTATTTCTCAGTGATGAGGTGTAGAACAGTTTCTCAGAGAAGAGTGAAGGAGCAGAAGCAGCCAATTTCTTCTGACCCTGTGACCCTTCAAGTATTCACATACACTGGCCCCAGTCCCAGCCCTTTTGCAGCTGGAGTGCAACAGTACACAATAGGACTGGAACACCCCTGGAGAATTCCAGAAAAGTATAAAGGGCTAGGAAAACAAAAAATGAAATTAATGTAAACTATGTGCTGGGGTATTGAATGAATCCTCTGAAATGGGAGCGCTGCCAGTAACAATGTTGTTCAATCAGTTTGTACAGTCTTTGTAAAGAGGGCAGTTCTTAGTTTTATGTATATTTATATCTGAGGAAATCAGAACTAGTCATAAGGTATGCATTTGTTTGACATAAGATATGAATAGGCCAGTTTTCACATAAATATTCAGTCTCTGAGCTGGTAGGAACAGCTAAGTTATAATAAATCCCATATCTTCTGTAGTGTTCATTCAGTAGTTTGATCAAAATGTTATGTTTTTCTGCTATTTCTTTCCTATTCTGAAAAGAAATATTCAAATTAATGTTTAATGTTCCAGTTCCAAACTGGATGTGATTTAAAAAAAAAAAAAAAGGTCCCTGCTCTGTTTTCAGGAATTTTTATAGTCTAATCTCCTTGCTCCTTAATTTTTTGCCATGTTATCTGTTTCTCCAGTTCTGCAGACAACTGGTTGCTTTGCTGTCAAGGTAACCTGGTCTTCAGCAAGTGGAAAGGCTGGTACTGGCACACCCTGTCACCTCACCAGTTTAGGTAGTTGGTTTTGGATGGCAGTACTACTTAAAGCAAAGCATGCAAGAACCCCTGTTTTGAGGAAATGTACATTTGTTTCTTTTTTTCTTTTTTGTAGAAGATTGTGGAATAATATAGAAAGTCCACCCTAGAACTTAGCTAGCCTAGAACTGAATAAATATATCCAAATATTCAGTACTTGAAAAGTCATAGAATTGAAGTGTGCAGATGTGAATATCTTCCTTCAATGTTGTGTGTGTAATTCGTTATATGGAATAAATCAGAAAATACATCTTACTGAAAAACTTGATCATGGAGTTCATATGAGTTCTGTAATAAATTATTTGTGAAAAATATCAATGAACTGGCTTTAGAAAAAAATGCTTTGTGAAACTTTACTCAGTGTAAGATGTTTGCAAGGGTCAAAGCTAACTCATTCTTTCTTTCTGCTGAGTGTGAGTTTAGCTGTGCCTGGTATATACGTGTATTCCAAGAAGACATGCTCCCTGTATATGGTGTTTGATTTTTGTTGAGGTTTTTTTTTTTTGGGATGTGGAAATGTTCTTCAGTTCTAGCCGACCTTTGAATAGACCAACAACTCCAGCAATAAAGTTCTCTCACACTGTTTAGATTATCTAATTGTTCTGGTTTTTTGCTTGCTCTTCTGTTCTTAAGTGTTTACATAGACTTTTGGAGGTTATGATATGTAGGAACCTGTTTATGCCAGATGCTTCTGGATCTGCTCACCAGAAGCTGTTGTGCTGCACAGAAATAAATGCCTTTCTCTGTTCTGTTTGATATCAAAGAAGTAAAGGATTGGGATGCTCTTGTTAACTGTGCTCTTTCAGAATCTTACGAATTACTTCAGTGATGAAGTATATGAGAGACTGTTGTAGTAGAATGATGTGTCCTTGGAGTAAGCTATGTGAGAGTACTTGCTTTCTTGAAGCAGCTAATTCTTGCAGAAGAACCATCAAAGAGCAGTCAAATTTGAGAGCAATTTGCACTCCAAGATTAAGAGGGGTTTTTCCTCATTTTCTTCCCATCTTTCATCTGCTGGTGTTAGGGCTGATTTAAAAAAAAAAAAAAGTTCTTACTCTTTAGAAGGCTGTTTATTTAGGTCCTGGTGTCTTAGTTTCAACTGGGATGGAATTGTTTTCTTCAGTGTCTGGTATAATGCTATTTTTTTGGTTCTAGGGGAAAAACAATGTTGATAACACACTGATGTTTATAGTTGCTGCTAAGCAGAGCCAAGGCCATTCTCAGTGAAGGGCTCAAAGAGGGAACAGAATTAGAACAGCTGACTTAAACTGGAATATCCATCCAAACTACATGACATCATGCAGAAGGAGTTTTGAAGGGAGTGAGAGTTAATCTCGCTCTCTCCTGCAGTTCAAGTGACTACCTGGGCATCGGTCAGGGGTGGTGAGCAATTGCAGCACTTCTTATATACATTCATATATATAAATAAAATATATACTAATATATATAACCTACCTGCTGGGTTAAACCACAACCAGGCTAAAGTGCTTTTGTAATTGTGGGTCATGGTTTCTCTGCTCTGTCGCAAGAAATTGCTATTCCTTGCTTGTCATTCAGAAATAAATTATGAGCATTTCTTGAATAATCAATTTATGCAACAATATAATGTTAAAGATTTGTGGACTTGCATACTTTTAATCAAGAACCGTCTGAATTTAACTGATCCTTATTTTGCCTTTTTTTGGACCATATTGAAGGGCATGGATTTCTGTACATGCGATTCCTTTTGACCTGCTTTGCTTTCGATGTTCCAAACATTGAGATTCACATAGGCAGGTATCAGGGAAGAAGTGATTATGGACTGAAGATGCTATTCTTAAGAATTGTGCAAGTCATGGCTCAGCACTTGAGGGAATCCACTGGTTTCCAGGTGGCTTCAGACTTTCCAAGTTGCTGTAGAATTTACACTGAATAGATAAGTGGGAGATACATTTTTATTTAAATATAACTGAAGTTAGGAAATAATTTGGAACTGCTGAATTAGCGTTGGACTGCAGGGGCTGGTGAAATGCACAGGATAACATTTCCTATTGTAAATATTCATGTAAAATGGGAATGTTGAAGGGCTATTATAGGGTCAATTCTGTTTGTGCAGATTTGATGTACTATAAGTTCAATGATTTTAATGTATTGCAACTTATTTTCCCACATGTAAAGTGATAAAAATTGTTTTAAGCTGAGATTTTTAAAGGACTCTGGGGAGATTCAACTCTGTTATACTTTTCCTAACAAAGTGTAGCCTATAGATACATATTTAGAGAACTAAGTTTGTCCAGTTGTCTTCATAGAATCATAGAATCACTAAGGTTAGAAAAGACCTCCAAGATCATCTATTTCAACTGTCTACCTACCTCCAATATTTCCTTACTAAACCTTGGCCTTTAGTACAATTTCTACACGTTTCTTGAACACCTTCAAGGATGGTGACTCAACTACCTCCTGAGCAGCCCATTCCAGCACCTGACCACTCTTTTGGAGTAGAAATTTTTCCTGATATCCAACCTGAACCTCTCCTGACACAATTTGGGGGCCATTCCCTCTTGTCCTATCACTAGTTCAGTGAGGGAAGAGGCCAGCCCCAACCTCATCACAACCTCCTTTCAGGTCGGTGTAGAGGGCAATAAGGTTTCCCCTGAGCCTCCTCTTTTCCAGACTGAACAATCCCTGTTCTCTCAACTGCTCCTCATAAGGCTTGTGCTCCAGACCCCTCAGCAGCATCATTGCCCTTCCCTGTATGTGCTCCAACAGCTCTACAGTTTCTTATAGACCATACTTAAGGTGCAGCCTCACCAACGCTGCGTTTTGGGGAATGATCACCTTCCTGGTCTTGCTGGCTGCACTATTTCTTATGTAAGCCAATATACCATTGGCCTTCTTGGCTACTTGGGCATTCTGCTGGTTCAGGTTCACCCCCAGGTCCATTCCTTCCACACTTTCAGTGGCTTTCAGCCACTTTGCCCTAAGCCTGTGGTGTTGCCTGTAGTTGCTGTGGCTTAAGTGCAGGACCCAGCACTTGGTCTCGTTGAACTTCATCCCATTGGCCTCAGCCCAGTGATCCAGTCAAAGTAAAATAATTTCTATATAGATACCACAGATCATGACTTTGAAATGTGTTTTTGTTTACACCTATGTTTGTGAAACTTGTTTCAGAGTTTTTGGAAAAATTCTAGTAGAAACAGTGTCTGAGGAGAAAACATTAGCAGGAGAAAAATAAGTAGAATGAACGGTTCTAGGGATAGGTTATAAGCATATGGAAAAGTAAAATCCATTTGACCTGTTGGTGAGGTGACTGTCCTAAATTACAAATTACTATCATGTACCACTCTCTCAAAACACTGCACAGTTAATATCTTCTGACTATATCAACATTAAGAACTTGTGGTTATAGAAGACTGTATTTTTCTTATGTTTTGAATGTATTCTATGCAAAGACCTAGGATGTTGTGGAATGACCTGTGCATACTGGAATACTAATGAATAAGCTGAGATATTAATCAAAAGCCTGTGTGGAAAATCTTTTCAGTGTCTTGCTGACAAGAGTCATAAACAGCGAAGTATTCTGTGAGGAATTAAAAATATAAGGATTTAATAGCATAAGTGATACTAATATATAATTATGACAGAATAGCTAATAATAGAAACAAATAATTCGAAATTTAGATTCCTCATAGTAATTGCACAAATCCATATTTGAACTATTTTTCAGTACTGTGACTTTCAAAAGTTAGTAGGAGCTAAGGTGTGTATAGCACTTCTGAAAATCAGGTCACTTGTTCTGGATTAAAGTGACAGCCTATCTCTATTTTACAGAATAGCCTAACCTAGTTTTGAAAATTGACTGACTTTACATGTTTGGAAAAGTTATGCTCTATTTAAGCTTAAACTGGTGTTATGTGTGTATATAAATACATATTGTCCAATCAAGGAATCCGGTGGAAATGTGAACCCCAGCCACCACTACGGAGTAATTCTGTGGTGATTCACCATCTTAGTCCAAAGCTCTGCATGTGACAGCACTGAAAGAAAAACAGAGGGATACTTTTTGTCTAGTAACAGAATACTTCATGAGAAATTTAACACAATTGAGAGGGATGTCCTAGAAGGCAGCCTTTATAAACTGAGTGGCTGCTCTCCTAAAGAAGACTACAGTGAAGAGTGAGCCAGTGGATCTGCAGTCTTTTATTTGGAGTTTTAGTGATTGAAGAAATCCTCAATAAAACCTGTGGCTTTATTTTGTGATCTTGTGGATAAAGGTAACGTAGTTCTAATTAACAAGTCATTTAAGCCACAGTTTGAAGTTCTCTAGTCTTCAAAAAATTCAGCTTCAATTTCATGGAATCAGAAAATGACTGGAATAGATGACTGAATTTACAGTTTAGGATTTTTATTCTCTTAGTTAGCATACAGTATCCACACTTAAAAATATTCTAGAAATTCATGTTGTTTTGTTATGTCTTTTCAAATGTACTTTGCAAGGTAGGAATGAATGGATTTCACGAACAGTAGCTGCTGAATACCTCAGGAAGGTATGTTTGCTTTTTATTGTTTTCATCACACCATCCCTTTGCTCTCTACAAATATTTATGTCAAATTTTGTTTGCAAGAAAATTAGAGAAGGAGAATCATGAATATTCACAGAGCCTGTATTTGTAGGAAAGCTCTGAGGGAAATGTATACTCTCACAGCAATTTATACAGTTTTTCTCAAAGGCATCTTGAAGTTTTTGTGCTTCTAGGATACACTCTAGCAGCGAAGAGAGTAGTACAGAGATAAATGTTTTAGTAGCATTTTGTATCCTGACTGATATGTACTTTTCTTTCATGAAGTAACTTCTTTTTTCTGCTATTAGTTATGAACTTTGCCACTTCCTCCTGCTGTGAGCTTATAACAGTGTTTCATGACTCCTTTGATAGAATGGCCAAGCACAATGTGGTTGGTTGTTGCCGTAAATAATGGGAGACACCATTCTACTTAGCTCCCAGTGCCATCACACCGCTTTCTGAAGCTCAGAACCTGGCATTCCATCAAGTATATTTAGTTGTATTGTTTCTGTTGAATAACCTAGCCAATCCATAGCCTATTTTATAGTAGACATGAGCAAGTTTTTGATCCTCCAGATTTTGATAATGTAATTTTCTTCTGCCTGTACTGTTAGTTTTTCTAACCTATGACTGTGTACAAAACTTACTTTGTTCTACCACAGCTGTCTGTGGGAGTAAATAAATTCATGCTTGCAGTTAACCCAGCAACAATTATAGGGTTAACATGCTAAGATTGCTGTTGCAATTACTAGCAGTTCATCATTGTCTCTGTCAGTATTGTTCATTTATTATTCCTCAGCACAGGGTACTAGGTTTCTTTTGTATTATTATTTTGAAGCAATTGAGGCCTATCATTGATTGACACTGTTTCTGGTCTGGAGCCCCTGTGCATTACTGTATTGTCAAATAGAAAATGTCATTGAACAAATTAATCTTCAGAATGAAATTCAAGTCTCACCTCTAACTAGAGCATAGCTCAGTAATGGATTTGAATACATACAACATAGCTATTTGCATATATAAACAAATAATCAATGTCAAAAACCTTAAACTTTTTTGCTAGGGGTCAATTAAGTAGTCCCTGAAAAGACCAAAAATATCCTTACTCATCTTATACCTGGTGAAGATTGTTTAATTTCAACCACTACTGCAAGGAGGGAAAGTAATTCAACATGGCTCATCTTGACTTCTGAACAGTGTTAGTATTTTTGAATGCTGCTGACCATGAAAATATGACTTATTTTAAATTTTTTTCTTAATCCGTCGGGTGATGTCCATTGGTTCCACTGCTGATGAGCTTGGTAATGAAGGCCAATTGAGCAGATTCTTCTGTTCCTTACTAGCAATAATATTCTATAACAATGATACCATTAGAAAGCGAAATTTAAATGAATGAAGTCAAACTAGATTTGATCTTGCATATTAATATTACAAGATACACAGCAGTTCTTTTTTGAAATTAACACAGATTTTCCTATACAACTTCCAGGATCTAAAAATTCCACATAAAATGAATCTTTAAACAAGCATTCCCTAGAGGTGCGTGTAACACAAACACTGTGTGAGAACCAGAAAATGAAACTCATCTTGAAGTCTAAACAAACATATAAATGGCTAGTTTATTTTTGCTTCCTCAGTAAATGGGAAGAGTAAGCAAGCATAGTAATTGGTCATATGGAAGGTCAATTTAAAACATTCTTGTAAGTTCGGTAATCAAAGGTGATATACATCATAGAAGCAAAGATATTTTTTTTCTTGATCAGATTTTGAAAGCTAGCATTTTTCCTTGAACATGAAACCTGTACATATCCCAAACCTGGAAATGCTACATGTGTATTAACATGTATTTAAAAAAAACAAAAAACAAAAAAAAAAACTACAGGGAAGTTAGATATTTTCTGCCTCAATTACCTACACTAATTGTTCTGTGTATTTAGTGCTATATAATAGAATGCTATTATCCTAGAATACTGATTTAATTCCAGGCCCAAACTTTGTGAAGTCTGCTTAAGCTGTTATTTTTGTTTCTTCGTCTTTTACAGCCCCAATCAGAACCACATGCAATTACAGTGACTATTTTTTATCCAGTTCTGTTTTACATGTTATCTTGTGCTTGGGTAGCAGTGACTGCTTAAAAGAAGTGTCTAAATCATTCACTATGATGAAACAAAGTAGAATGCATTTCATCCAAATAAGCAGAAGCCTCTTCCCTTTAATGGCAGTTTTTTTTCCTTGGGTTAGAACAGCTGCTTTTTGTTCTTCCTTAGTTGCACTGACAAGAAAAAAAAAGTCTTTAAATTCTGCTGATGTATTTGCCACATAGGCATGCAATCCTAGGCACAAAGCACATGGATCGTTTCTTAATCTGGCCATAAATGAAACATGTTCATGAAACGGACTGATTTGCTTCTTAGTTTACATATGTGGAAGGGATGGATTGTTCAGGAACCAAGTTGTTGAAGTGGACAGTCTTAAAGACGTGAACAGGGCCATTAGCTTTACCACCAAAGATATAGGATAAATACTGGCAGCAATTGATATTCCAGGATAAAGAGCAGATTGTTTCCTGATGCAGAACTAAAGTAATCAGGCTTTGTGTCTGACGATGAATTTCAGGCAGCATAAACTGAAATGATGCAGTTAACTCCAGGGCGAGCTGAATCAGAACTGCGTTCTCAGCGGCAAGTCCAAGTATCCAACTGTCAGAGTAGCAGGGAAGCTGCCACCTCCTGCTACCTGCTCAAGAGCTGCAGCTAGAGAGAGATGGAGTAAGGGGAATTGAGTCTCATATGTCATTAATCTTAAAGTAATCTTAAAGCAGTCACACATTTATTTCTCTTTCAGTACTGAATTAGGCTATTGTCACTATACTTTTTCTGGCTTTCCTGAGAGTATCTCAGGTCCCAGATGGAGCTATCAAATGTCTATTCCTGTGAAGGATGCTGTTTACACATTTGATCAATTTGGACACCTCCATTTCAGTAGCCTATTAAAATAGCGCATTGATCTTAAAATCACTTATTTGGAGCCTCAAAACTGGCATACAGATTTTAACCTTTATTTTCCTAATCTTCTTTCAAATTCCATGGAATTGCAGGTTTGAAATTCTAAACTACTTTTTCTTGACTAGTTTCTCTGCAGCCAGAAGGAATGTTTTGTCTTGGTTGCTCTTGGCTTCCTGTTGTAATGCATATAAACTCACTCTGTGGTGGAAAAAATAAAATTGCATTGAGAGAATTGATAATGAATCATTTTCCACTGAGTGCTTTCATATGGGACTTCCCTTGTTTTTATGGTGCATAAGGATTAATTTACACCAGCTTTATTGAATGTATATCTCTGAATGTACACATTTGAAATAGTGATTAGTGAAGGATTGCCTTGTAGGAGCTCAGAACATTTCCAAAGGGAGGGAGCAAAAAATAAGAAGGCCACTGAAGTATTTGCCTTTGCTGGGATGGAGCTACTTGAGACATAAAGGTGTTGAGAAGCTTTGCTGCCTATTGTTCTAATAAGGTGAATGTCAGTGATGTCAACACTGTACTGAGGAAATGTCACACATGTCTGCAATTGGCTACCTCTGGCTAGCTGAGCACAGCTGGAAACCTGGAAAACAGATGTTGCTTTCAATCAAGTAAGGGTCAAAGCAATCTGGGGACGTAGAATGTCTATATTTCTCTATCTTTGGGTCATTTCTGTGGAACAGTGCTTATTTTAGCAGTTTCTCTCAAATGTGCAAAATTATGCCTATAGACCAGAGCAACTAAAAACAGTGGGCACAGATCCAGGCAACACAGGAAAATTACTGAGAAGGGTATGAACTAAATAACATCTTTGGCAAAGTTGTGTATCACACCTGGTAACTCTGCAATGCTTAGCAGTATTAACTAGAGTCTCCTACTGACTGAAACATAAAAATTTGAAGCCACCTGGCTAAAGCCTGCTTTGTCAGCCTGAGAATAGCAGTTGGTTTATGACTTTTTATCCTAAGAGGTTTCTCTGTTCTTTATATTTGCTCCTTTGTCTACCATCTTCAAAAGATTGAATAGTACTGACTTGTGACTGACACATAAAGAGGAGAACTTGCAAACAATGTACTGTATAGGCTCCAGCATGGACTGCTCAGAAGCTTTGAAAGTAAACTAAGACTTTGGTTTCGTAGTTGCAGATGTGTACTGTAAACCTTGAGTCGGTTCACAGAAATCAGTGTTAGATTTCTTTTCCTGTTATGAAAAAGGAACAGCATGTGGAGGCTAAAATCTGGGAGTGGAGTAATGCCAAAAAAGGCAGAAGCCTTCTGAGCAATCTAGTAGCAAAGTTCTTGGTAGGCAAAAACTTCAGCATTACCTCTGCAGCTGAGAGTAACAGAGAATGAAAAACTTAAAATGTTTGGTTGTCTTAAAGATGTTGGAGAAGAGGGAAACAACCCTCCTGTGGATATGAGAAACAGCAGACCAGAATTTTTGCCATAGAGCCTTTCTGTTGTAAATAGACTAATTTAGTCACGATTTTTTTTTTCTTTAGCTTAGAAACAGTTTTCCACATTTTGTCTTTCTCTCTTTCTTTTGTGTTGTTTTTTTTCACTCTGAAGTTAGTGAGTAAATAGCAACTCTTCAGTTCAGTTAGACAGCCAGCTAGTTAGCCTTTGTGAACTCTGCTCTTGCTGCCTCTGCCAACAGCATAGCAGTTCTAGTTCAAACACATTCTTTATCATCTTTTCTAGAATTTATTTTGCTTCTAGTGAGGGTATTTGTTCTTGTTGGAGGTTACTTCTATATCTTCTCCTATGCATTGCATCTCACTTCCCTCTTCATTTGTGATTTATTTATATGCTTTTCTTTACAGGTTTATTTTTTTGTTCTGTTCTTTCGCTGATCTTTATTCAGATCATTTAAATCTTTTTGTCTTCTTTTCACTTTTCTTTATATTGTGACCTATTTAAATATTTGGTCCCTCCCACTCTCACTTCTTTTATTTTTGTATTATTCTATTATTTATTTATTTATGCCTTCAGGTGATACTAAAGCCATTAATGTCTGGGTGCAGGAGCCCTATTTCAGAAGAACACTTAAGTGTTTTAATCCATTCTGTTAATGCTAACATTTCCTCATTCGTCCTTAGCTGCCTCCTTGAACTGATGCTTCTGTGCTCTAATTAAATCAGAACAATCATAGCAATAGCTCATTGAAGGAAAGATGACAGAAATACTATAAGAGTACAGAATACTATAAGAATACATAAGAGACCTTTGGAGAGACCATCTTGTCCAGACTTCTGTTCAAACTAAGCTCCAGTTGTAGCCTTGCCTACCTGTGTTTGGAAGACTTCCAATGACAAAAATTCCCTGGCTTGTATAGGTAACTCATTGCAGTGCTGCACTAGCATTGTAGAGAAAACAGTTTTTCTGAAGATATTCTCTAGTTTTCCACAACTTTGTTGTTCTTTGATCAAGTTTGAGTGTATTTACCAAAATGCCAATTTGCTGAATCAGTATAGTCTGGCCTAATGTTATGTGTTCAGGTGGTAAGAAGTCTCTAGTTGGAAACATAAATGAATTTATCCAGCTTCTACAGTGCAACGTTAATTATGAATGCCGTAAGAAACAGTGATTCTGGTGTGCTCAAATAGTCAGTGGAATTTTCAGTGTAATAAATGACAGGATGAAACCCCATTTCAGATGACTGACTTCGTACTCCTGCATTAGAAAAAGTCTTGTGTTGTCTTCGTTATAGTGTACCGACACAGAAACTTGTGACATATAAAGAGATTTTGTACAGAACTTTCTGTATTAAAAGCATTTTGTTTTGTTAGGCACGTAACTGGAAATGTACTAGGGAAACAATAGACTGGATATTTTTCATCAAACATCCAATTATTTATGCTTTTTTGTATCTTCTATAGATTTTGATGCCTTTACAATTCTTTAGAGATTTGTATCATAAACTGTTCCTGAAAAGATGCCAAACTGGCAAAATTAGACTGGATCTTTGATGTTCAAAATGGTGTTATTCCTGTATTGTGATTTAATGTGCTCTGATGAAGCTAGGTGACTTAGGCACTATCTGTTCAGTTTTCACAATTATTCCTGTTACCAGAAGAATGCAATACATTCATCTAAAGCTCTTATGTTTCTGAAATGAGTATTTGTCTTCTAGAAGCTGGCCAGATTACTTACTCATTTTGTGTATTTTACAGTGCGAAGTGGAAGTGACTTGCATTTACTATTGACCCACTTGGGATTCTAACCAATATCAAGCAACAAAAAGCTCTATATCCCTCACCAATTTTTGAATCTGCTTCTCTCTAGAGGTGAAATATTTTTAAACACTCATTCAAGAAATAATTTAATTGATCTTCAACTTCTGTTACTCCCTCTCCTTAGGAGTCAGTGACTGAAACTGATTCTATTCCCACTTCAGTCACCTTGATTTTATTTTGCATGCATAGCAACTTGTCAACCATTGGGTTAATTCAGTGAAAGTCTATTTGGGGTTAAATTAGCCCACCATTGTCAGAACTGAAGACAGATCTTAACAGATTTGAGTCTGACTAGTCATAGAAGCAAATGACATAAAGAGAGAATTTAAAAAATGTGAATGGTTAACTTGAAAGTATTGCAATTGACCAAACTGATTTTTAATTTTTTACACTTCAAATCCAGGGCAGTGAAATTATTTTGACTTTGATTTTATTAATTTATTTATTGTTGGAAGCTTTAACATTTTTTTTCCTTCCTTTCTGATTGCATCATTTTCTGATAAATCTAGCTCACTCAGTTTCCACTGTGTGTTGGGAAAAATTCTTTACCATGAGGGTGGTCAAACACTGAAATGGGCTTCCTCATGTGGTGGTTGATGCCCCCTCCCTGTTATTGAGGGATTCCCAAATACCACTTATATAATTTAACATTTGGTTAGTCTTGAAATAGTTAGGCAGTTGAACTTTGGTTTTTGAAGGTTCCTTCCAACTGAACTATTTTAAATATGGATTACAGTCAGAAATCTCAGGTAATATAAACCTTGGTGTTGATTTTGCTTCAGCAGACTGCTTGTAACTACTAATTCTACTAGTTTACTTACAGGTTTTATTCATGCCTGTACTGCTTGGACTTCTCATAATAAAGGAACTCTTGCTGTACTTCAAAGACTGCTCTGGCTTCTCTTTAATTTTTCATATTTATTCAAAGTTGTCTTTGATTTCTCTTTACCATAAACACAGGGCTTTAGAAACTTATCTCTAGTGGACTTTAATTAGAATCTGTCTAAATCCCAAAGGAGGCAGTACTTTGATTTGTGTATCAGAATCAAGGTGGTTTTGCAGAAGACTGCACCTTTAGGATCATTTTTTTTGTTTTAGTTTCAGAAGCTTTTTTAAACATGTTGATTCTTTTAGCCTGCTTCAAGGATGGCAATCCCCAAGATTTTAATTTAGAAAATTTTTTCTACCTGAAATTTCAGGTAGATAGTTTTATAGCTTTATCATCCATGTTGCAATTTGGCCTAGGTGCTAGAGTTAGTATCTTTACTAAAGAGTATTACAGTAATTCTGAGCCTCATCTCTTTGTGAGATTTTACATTTTTGCATAGATGAAAAATGACAGTTCAGATCTTCAATTCCAATGATTTAATTTCAAATGCCAGAAGACAGCAATATGCCAAGATGCTTTGGGTTGGAAAGGTCCTTGAGAGACTATCTAGTTCCAAGCCCCTGCCTCACGGTGAGCAGGCAAGAACCCTGACAATGCTGTTTTTATCTACTATATAACGAGCCTTTGCACAATGATGGTTGCAATTTGTGTGCAGTCCTCAGTTGTTAATGTCAGTGCTCCATATGAGTTTCCCGAATTGATATAGCTGCCTTCAGCTTAAATTTGCGAGAGCAGCAGAGAATGGAATTACTTGTCTGTTCAATCAAGGTGCCGAAGTCACTTGAACAGTGGTTGAATACCAGCTAACGTTTAGTCACTGTCTTTCAGTGATAAAGAATAGGGAATATTTGATTCCCTTATACCAATGTGATTAATTTACCCAGATAATGCTGCTTTATTAATTTAATGTATTGTCCTGACAGTTTTTGTTGGAACGCTCCCTGTTTGGCTCTCATCACAGTGCTGTTTGACATATGAGCCTGCTTGCCTTTTTCCCTTCAGGTGTCTGAGCACTGCTTCCACAGCAAG
Organism: Tragopan temminckii; assembly: GCA_028571105.1. Classification (NCBI taxonomy): domain Eukaryota; kingdom Metazoa; phylum Chordata; class Aves; order Galliformes; family Phasianidae; genus Tragopan; species Tragopan temminckii. The sequence continues at coordinate 23,281 of JAOWBP010072055.1, forward strand.
AAGCATTGTCTTCTCATCTGGAAAGGCAAATTGGCAGTGCAAGTTGCCAATACTGCTTCAATTCCAATTATGTTATATGTTATATAATTCCAATTATGTATCTGTGCTACATGTATTGCACTGTTTCTCCAAAAAGGCACGATAATGTAGCAAGTAGCAAAGAGTTTTTATAGTATGTTTAGTAACTATGGCAACCACAGAGTGAGTTTTAAAACATAAGATTGACTCCTTTGCAGATTAATTGCCATGCCCTTTTATCAGACACTGTAGAGTTAATAATCTGGATTCATCTATGCACAAAATACTCTCACAAATGTTCCCAACCTCCCCCCCCGCCCGCCAAATGATTTGAACACCAATTAAAAAAAACTTGTGCTGCAGGGATTCCTTGGGCACTGCGCCTCATTGATGTCCCTATTGAGCTTGCTCAGCTGGTAAATAAAACACTAACTGCCATCTATTATCTCTGAGCTCTGCCCATCAAGCTACATACCTTGATTTTATACATCATTAATGTTTTATACATTTTATATGTTATTGAAAGATCTAGTACAACAGTATGTGGTGTAGAGCTGCAGTATTTTTGAGAGGGCTTTTGCCCTTTCTGAGGGGCAAATGAGCAGTGAGTGTCTTGTGGCTATTTCACTGAATTCAATCATTCAATGTGTGGCAAAGCTGAGCATTAGAACAAGCATTTCAGCTCTATCTCAGGTTCCTAGTTCTGAAGTGGCCTAGTTCTAAGGCCATCGGAAGATATAATTGAAATGGCAAATTAAAACTATTAAAATACTGAATTTGAGATGTGTAATTAACTAAATAAGTTGTCTATATATAGTACAATCAGAAGCAGCTGGTTTTAAACAGGCAGATGCTACCTATGTCTCATCTATCTAATCAAGGCATTTTGTTATGCCTGATATTGGTCTTTGGGTTTCTTGGATATATTTAATGTAAGCCAGAGGATCTTGGTGATTCAGTGTTTTGCAAAAGCTTCTGTTTGCGTAGTTGGTGGTATCCATTGGAAAGATACAAAAAATGATTCATGCTTTTCATACATTTAGAGTAATCCATTTTAAAGTTGTCTTAGAATCATTATTTTACAAAACATTATGATCTACCAATAAAATCTTTGTTTCAGAATAAGTCAAATAGGTAGATTAAATAATATAGTTCTATCAGCATACTGGGAGAATGAACAGATCTTGAGTCACCGTCTCATAAAATACTTTCACGTTCATAATGTTACTCTTGCTTCTGTTCTATGATCTTAGCAAGCCAGTGTTCTACCTTACCTGTTGACTGAGATCTCAGTAGACTTCTTTTTCTTCATTGTCTGTGTAGATTGGACTCGATGATCTTTAAGGTGTTTTCCAACCTGAGTGATTCTATGTTCTGTAATTAAAATGTGAAGGGCCTCCCATTTGTATCTATTAAGATCACAGATGCTGTTGAGTAATGATGGATGATGAGCAGAAAGGAGCTGATTTGGAGGAATGGCAGCTTATTTTTTTCCCAAAGAATAAGGTCAAAGTATTCAAAGTTGGAGAGACAGAATTTGAAGAGATGAGCTCGTTAGTAAGATACTGACAATGGGCTCTGCCTGTAAGCAACTGTAGAGGAAGAAGTTTTGTTTCATTATTATGTATTATTAGCATGCCAAGGAATTACATATCTGTACTATCAGAGAAAAAAAAAAAATGCACACAAAACTCCCCACAAGTGTTTAAGCTGTCTGTTATATCCAGGCTTCAGGTGTCCCTGACCAAAACTAAAAGTAAAAGCATCACTATCCAGAAGGCAACTCTCCCTGGTGACTCCTTTTGATATAAAAATTATCAGATGCTTATGTTTGTATATTGTTCGTATGCCCCAAAATGCCTTGCTCCAAGGAATCCAGCTCCTGCTCAGACCCCATTGGTTTTCTTATGAAAGGTGGTTGTAGGTACCTTCTTTAAATTAAAGAAGAATTAGTAGTCTTCCCTTAAGCACCATCTGATAGCTGAAGTTGCTTGACCAAGACACTGTACAATACGGTTCATCATTCTCCTCAGGCTGAGGACAATTAAATTCACACTGTTCTCTCCCAAGGAAGAGCCCCATAGTTAACAGATATTTGGGTTCAAGTAGGGCGTATCTAGGGATACTTCTAGTATCCAAAACTATTCTGTTTATCTCTTGTTAAATCTAGATCACTATGCAACAAGCAATGCAATATTTAAAGGGGGAACCACCAGCAGGATCAACCTTGAGTTTAAAGTATCCAAGTAAGTGAAAGAAGCAAGTCCTTGCTGGCAAACCCTGTCAGCAAGACTGATTTCTGCCTTTTGGTTTTTTTTAGACAGTACTTAGAGAAAGATGGGAAATAATTCTGGAGTCCAAAGGTGCCTCTATGCTCAGCATTTCCTACAAGCTAATTCTGACCAGCATGAGTGTTGGAGAGGTTTAGATTCTAGCTTCCTAGAATGTGTAGAAAGCCCAGAAGCCTCTTATGGTTTTGGATTTCACTTTGGGGCCAACTTCCTGAAGTATGGGCTTTACAGTGCCTAAACTGTAGGCAATGAAGTCCTTTATTGGAGCTGGCCCCATGCCTCTTTATGAGATGGTCGTGGTTTTATTCCCAGCAGAAACCAGGTGTGCTTACATCTGTGTATTAAATTTAGAGTCAAAGAGGTTATGGGAGAATATATTCCCCATGTATTTTATTTCCTTTTCAAAAACCCCCGCTATTTACTCAATCATCCTTCAAAATAGTGGATGAGGAAACATATTGACAGAATACTATTTTACACAGTTATTTACTGGTGAGGTCATTAAAAACTGCCCGAATAACTATCACAGCAGTGATTACTAAGCTTACTTAAAATGAGATTTTTATCTAAAGTAAGAAATGTATTCTGCAGTTCTGAAAGATGCTGGACTGGAGTCTCTAGGCAAAATTCTGGTCCTTTGTGACTAAGTTTTAAAAATTGCATCTGTATACTTGGAAAGTTACAAAGAGGAAGGACATGCAATACTAATTCTTTGAGAGAGCTGTAGGATATTGATTAGGAAGACATGCTTCTTGCTTGCAAAACTGCTTTTCTATTGGCAGACTTTAGTTTTACATTGTCATTAATTCTGATGAACTGATTCTAACATGTTGATGGCTTTTAATGAGACTCCGCTTGTGTAAGTCACTGTGGCTCTACTTTTTCACCCAGCTGAGGAGCTCGTTTGTGTGCTTCATTTCTTATTGTTGAGCCATAACATTTTGACTACTACTTCACTGTTTCCATGTTACCACACAGTAACAGCCCCATAATGTCAGATGAGCACCAATCCATCCCTCCCTCTTGGCTTCATAGGGAGCAACATCCTGTGTTGATGTTTTCCCCTGGTAGCTGACAAATTACAGTTTGCAGTTCAAGGATTTTTGGTCATGAATTGTTTTGTTTTGGTAGGCCTTGTTTTGTTTTGTTTTCTGTGGTGTTTTTTAATTTTTTTTTTTGTTGTTTGTTTTGTTTCTGCTCTTCTCTCTCTAGTTAATCTGTACTGAAATCACTAAATGCTTTCCCACTATGAGCATAAGCCCCCTTGGTCTTAGCCCTGTGCCCAAATGAACCCTCTGCTGGGGCCTAGCCAAAAAAGTCTGTGTCCAATGCCAAGCTGGGGCATGGGAAGCACTAGCTGATATGTAGGACAGCTTAACATGAAACTGAGGCAGAATTTAGACTGCCTGATTATAGCTGTACTGCTTTCAGACCTCCTTGATGCAATGAGTGATACCCCTGTTTCAGAGAACAATTTAAGCATGGAAGTAAATCAAGTGCTATTATCTCAGTGGCAGTCCATGTGACTTCTGCTTGTTTCTTGAAAGCTCCTGTGGAGAAGCGTTACTGAAATGCCAGAGGTTAAAGTACAATGTTCCTAAGCACTTGAAAGAGACAGTAGGAGATCAGAGAGAGTTTAGCAACATGAATCCTTGTTCTCACTTCAGGGTTACAAACCTTTTGATTCTGAAACCTTTTGACTGGCTCAGAATCCACTCAAGTTTGCCTTTTAAGAAGCTGAAATATATGCAATTTGCATATCATATACCTTCCCTTGAGTTTTTCCCCCTTCTTTTCTCAAACATAACAGCTAAAGTTCAGGGGCTGTGGCTAAGAAGGAAAGATTCATTCTGTTTTCCTTTTCCTTTGGAGAATGTACAAATGGAGACGCTGTAATCAACATGAAACCTCCACTGAGCATTATGAAGCTGGAGTCATAATTCATACCTTTAGCAAAAGAAACTATAATTGCTAAAAGCCTGAGTGACTCATGCTTTATGCTGCTTATTCTTTGGGCAGTGTGGTTGTCCTAACTTTATTATGCTTTTCTACTACGAATTTGCTCAGCTTCTAGGAAAGAGACACTTTAATATTAACACATATATAAAACATGCCCATAATGGTGTTAGTCTTTCTGTCTCTACTGCCTTCTCAATATGTTATCAGGATTGGCACCTGCCACGAACACTTCGCTTAACCATATTATGAGTGGTTTCAATATAGTCAGGAGACATATTGTGAACTGCTAAATTAGGAGTTTAAGCATAACTAGCCGCAGGATCAGGACTTGACTGTTCTGAGCTTTGGACTGACAGTAACTTGTGAAAAACAGCCTTTCTTCCCTTTCTGTTCGTTGGACATTAAATAAACAGTTGTTTAGCCTAAAATCTTTTCTGAGAGAGTTTTTGGAATTTTATGTGCTCATATAGGGTAAGATTGGAGGCAGCAGGGGCTGTAGTGACCATACCCTGGTCAAGTTCATGATCTCGAGGAATATGGGTCTGGCAAAGGACAGAGTCATGCAGAGTGGTGCAAGCATTTGTGTTCAGTGCTTGTGGTTGACCTTTTGTGTCAAGTGACGGAACAATAACCAAAGATGTGAAAACTGAGAATTGATTTGGAATTATTTGCTTTTTCTGAAGAGGCTCTTGCTTCATAATCTGATGCTGGATTTTAGTTCATCTGTCAAAGATAAAATGATAGGATCTGTGCTGATGGAAAAAAGATTTACAATGGTGAAGTGTTTTTTCTTTTTCTATTTATTTTTTTCTGTGGAAAGGGAGGTTATTACAATTGTGTGTGGAGAAGTCTTGAGGCAGAGGTGTGCCTCTGGACCAGAGGGACTTAAAATTATCAGTTTAAGCACTGTGAGAGAAAAAATCTGAAATCAAATTCATTTTTTCTTTTACTTACTTTATTATCAAAGCAAATATAACCCAAACACAATGGTATAATTGTTTTAAGCATTCCCCACTTCTGTGTATTCCTCTGATGTGCTTTGTATCTACTTTTGAGTCTCTTCTAATGTATGTGAAATAATAGTCCATGTGTTCTAATAGTTAAATTGCATCTAGGTGCAGCTTATTAATCAAGATATATATTTTTTTAACAAGCCAGTCCTCTTTTATTTGACTAGATCCTTGTTGCTGCTTTTTAACTCTCTCCCTTGAGTTCTGATTTGTCCTAAGATAGCTTAGAAATTTCAGGTGGTTTCCCTGTTTCACCCTGCTTTCCCTTGACGCACAGAGAGCAAGAACTCTGCCTAAGGATAGTGGGAATCACAGTAAAAGGATGTACTAAGGCATATATAGATTCTGCAAAACAGTTAATATGTTGACTTTTGTGACACAAGGATCCCTTGAGTGATGGTGGGAAATAGTAAGGTCAAGCAAAAAAAAAAAAAAAAAGAAATAGATACTGCAGTTTCTATTTTCTTCATGACTCCAGAGGCACTGCAGCCAGCTGTTGCAGATTCAAGCTGACTTATAATTTGCTTTTGAGTCTAGTAAGGGATTATCTAGGGGCAGTAATCAGTCTCCTGTGAGGTAGTCACTCTCAAAACCTAGCATAGAAATAATATGAAGGCTATATTCTCAAATGTTCAACAAATGTATGAAATTGATGAAATGGATGGTCATATACCTTTATGTTGAGGTCCAGTCTGTGCGCTTTTATTTATTTAAAAAAACGAAGAGTACATGTGATATTGAAGAAAAGCTCACTATTCCATTTCTTATGAAGGGGTGATCGCAGAGCCTGATACAAACTATTTTCTGAGTAAGTTCTAAACATGCTGAGAGTGGCTCATAAAAGGGCCTGCTGGGAGCCTGTGGTGTTTTCACTGGTGATGCCCAAGCTGATGCTTTTTGGATGAGATAATATTTCTGTGCACCCTGATGTTCTGGAGCTTGGTGCTTGTTTCATATCCCCAAATTACTTATTTGAGCTGCTTGGGGAAAGAGCTTTAGCAGAGTATAGTTCTAAATCAGAGGAGAATGACTGGATCTACTTATTTCTTAGAGCTGTGTAGAAACAGGGCTGTCTAAACTCTCCACTGATATACAACAGTACAACTTGAGAAGCTCTGGAGAGCTGAGAGCCATTTCTTCATTATAAGTAGAAGTGATAAATTACAGTAACACATATGAACTTGATTGCTTTGGGTTTAACTTTCAATAGTCCAAATATTATACTGTACAGGTAATATATGAAAGATTATACGTAGTACTTTTAACATGATGTCAATATATGTAAATATAGCATTTTTTTCTGCAATAACTATTTCCTGCAAAATGCATTAAAAAAAAAAAAAAACACAGATATTTAAATAGACATATAGATGCTGCCTTCAGCTCTGTTGATTCTGACAATTCCTTATATTTAAGCACCCCTTCATTGCTACTATTTGGAGCAGATTCTAGCATAGCTATTTTTTTTTTTCTGCTTGTGAGGCCCATTCATACATAGTATATTAGGAGGCATGCTGAAAATCTACTGGGCGCAACCACATAAACAGTTGGCATCATCAGTGGCAGTTACCACTTCAAGCCCCTTGAAAAATCACCCTTCCCAGGAGTTTGAAAAATAAAAGTTCACAGTTATTCTAACGTGCTTTGAATTTAGCTGTAAGAAATTCATATGCTTTCAGGAATTTATTCAGTATTTCAATGGTAGTTTAAGAAAAAAACACTAGGTTTTTCCTCCAAGGGTAGGAGGAGAGAAAAAGTTAGTAATATCCCCAAGTTTTCATCTCTTTTTATTTGATGAAGCCTCAGAAACACTGAATTTTTACTATCATTCTTCAAATTAGCTTTACTCCACATGATTTAATAGCATATTTCAAGGAGAATATCATCACTGGAAATTAAACATCAAAATGAGTAACATTTTTGTCTGAATGATTTAGCACCATGAGTGCTCGTACCTTATCATCTTTGTATGAACTGTCTTCCCAGCAGCCATGTGGTCACAAAGCGTGGGCAAGGTAAGGGACAGAAACTGTAGCTTACCTTTGACAGCTTTGTTTCCTCAATATTTTTCCTTTTTTTCCTTAGAGTAGATCTGATGTAGTTACAGACCAGGGCTGTGTTATGTTCTCAAGGCTT
>JAOWBP010072058.1:0-30690 GCA_028571105.1 Tragopan temminckii
TCTCTGTATATATATAACTTATATACATACATACATATATATATGTGTATGCATATATATATATATATAGGTATGTATGTATGTATATAACTTTATAGACATAGAAGCTTTCTGAAATGCTCAGAGTAGCTTGGGACGTTTACACAGATGGAGACTGCAAGATAAAGAACTCGTGTTGGCTTTTTGCTATGTGCTTGATATTGTGTGTGCTCCTAATTCCTCCAGGCTCTGCACATAAGTGATGCTGTAAACGTGGAGCAGTAAGCTGTGCTTCCAACAACGTTCCTTTATGAAATAAGGTTCCCATCCTGAAGTACCACTCATATCTCACCTCCCTTCACCTTGTTTTGGGATGTGAAATGTGGCCTTCACCACTAATAATTGTGCTTCTTGTAGAGGAGGAGGAGTACTCCCAGCACTAAACGTAGGAGGTCAAGTAGTGAATTAATTGCCTGCTTATTGCTGCAATGAGACGATTTGTCCCTGTTTTTGAGGTTAACTTCATAGCCTCGAATGCTGTAGAAGATTTTATAGGTTTGTTTTAATTTGTTTTCATTTTTAATCAATATCATCTGTTGGTAGCATGCGAAACAGCTGTTAATTAACATACGTAGAAAGAGGTTGCATTTATCTTCATTAACCAAGACAGAGCCAGATAGCAGGTCCTGTTTCGTTTTCCTTGTCTAATTACCATCTCACATTAGAAACTATAATTGGAAGTTCCATTCTCATCATCACCTGGGAGAGCCAAGGGCTGTAATCCTTTACTAAGGCCATAATTGGACGTTTGCTGGAGAAATCATTGAATCCACGTTGCGATGCAAATCAGAGCATGATAAAACGGGAGACATCAGGAGGTTTTATTTTTAGAAGTGTGTTCCTGGTTGGGTCATCAGCAGACACATTTTCTAACAAAGTCAGCTGATTTTTGCACAGTGTGAGATCGTGGCCTGAAGGTACAGCCTGCAATGAGGAGGAATATGCTTTTAGACAACAAATCCACTTGAGTGGGAAGGAGCCATACAGCTGCTGTAGGAGTTGATGTGGTTGGAGGTAGCCTGGCTGACATTTACAACTGCTTTCCTCTATGGGAGTGGGATGAATGTCATTCCCCTCCTTGCTTCTCCATGCTCAGGGTTGTTTCTTTTTGCTGTTGTGAAGCTCTGTCACAGCTGCTAGCTGCAGCATTAGAGCTTCCATTGCATTGTGACAAGAACAGTACCAGAAAGTGAGAGGAACAGCAGCGCACAGATGCATTCAAGAGAGCTTATCAGTTTGTGGTTGTCATTATAAATAAAGCAAAGGCCTTGCAATACTCCCTGTTTCAGATAGCATGCAATTAAAAGCCTCAGGTGAATACGAGTTGATTTTGCAGATGTGAAGACTTTGTTCGTGAGTTGGTTTGTGATGGTTGGTGCTCATCTTACACCATGCAACCATATTGTTGTGGTGGTGGTGGGATGCTGGAACATCTCACCTAGCTGACAGTTGGTTTTCATGGCTTTGCTAATGGTGGTGTTTAGCAGGAATGGCTTAGAGACCATCCTGGAGCCCTGGTTTTGGGTGGTGCTGGGGAGTGGAATGCTTCCATTTCCATGGGCTGCTTTGCCCTGGGCCGCAGCAGCATTGCTCCTGAGAAGCAAGCTGCTTCCTCGTGTGGTTGGCAGTGTTGTACTTCAGGCTGTTAAATTACTAGGTTGTGATTTTCTCTGGGTCGTCAGATCCCACGGGATCCTCCAGGGTGCAGGATGGCACATATGGCTGCTATAACTAAGGTATTGTGTCAGTTCCTTGGGAAGGGTTAATATTTCTTCCTCAGTGCTGCTGAGTTCTGTTCCTACATTCTGTGTACGTGCGTGGATGTGTACAGGAGGACTGCTTTTCTCAGAGCATCCTTGTTTTGGTCCATGTTTCTTACATTTCCTGTGTCACATACAAGCAGGGTGCCAGCTTGTTGATCAGCATCTCTCGTTGCCTTTCAGGTTTGCAGCATGAGGGAATATTCAGGGTGTCTGGATCACAAGTGGAAGTGAACGACATAAAAAATGCATTTGAGAGAGGTAAGGAGGATCTTTTCCAGTGTCTCAGAAATGATTGCAAAGGTGCCAATGTGTCGAAGTGTTCTGAAATATTGTTTTTCGAATGCGACTTCCATTCTGTTCCTGTAGTTTTTGTTTCCTGAGTGGCTGTAGCCCAAACACCTCTCTGCTGCTCATTAACCTTGAATTCTCCATGTTGTTTGGCATCATGCTTTCTCTCTTGTAGAGTGTGTAATAAATATTCTGAACTCAATTCTCTCTCATGTCCAACAGCTTATTGATTATTTGCAGCGCTGTAGAATAGAGAGGAATTCATTATTGGGTGTAAATTATTTTCCTGCCCATCCCCTGCAAGCTCTGTGAGCAGTTTGTTTGCTGGAGGACGAAGTCTTGTGTATTCCATGTGCTTAAAATGCAGCCTGGCTACATTTATTTTAAATATCAGCAAATGAGAGTAAGTTTCAAGATGCAGTTAACATGGTGTAGCTTTTAATAGATTTCATTTTTTTTTTTCTATGTAAAGAACCTTTCCATACAAAGGCATAGAATGACTGGGAAGCTCCTGACTCATCAGCTTCTTGCTGGGCTGTTCTCCCGAGCTGAGCAGGTTCAGAAGAGCTTTGCACTCAGACAGTCCTTGCAGTCCTGCTTGGGTCACTGGAGACAGCAGGGCTTGTGTTAAATCTCTGTGTACATCACTCATGGGGGAAATAGTTTCAAACTGAAGGAGGAAAGATTTGGATTGGATATAAGGAAGAAGTTTTGTGCAGTAAGGGTAGCGAGGTGCTGGAATGGGTTGCCCAGACAGGTGATGGAAACAGCTGAGGTCAGGCTGGTGAGGGGCTGTGAGCACCTGATGGGCTGTGGGTGTCACTGTTGGTTGCAGGGGAGTGGGACCAAATGGCCCTTAAGGGTCCCTTCCAACTCAAAGAACTCTAAAATAATGTAGTTGGTGTGTTACTGAGCTTGCTGCTGGGAGAGAGCAGCAGCAAGCTTTAGGGAAGAGAGGATTTTAATGGACAGCATGGCATCTAGAGTCACCCACCTTTATCTCCATCAGTTTGAGAACAAACATTCTCAAGAGCAGAGAAGGCAGAAACGTGTGTCACAGTGTGAGTAGAAGCCTGATATCAGTTAGGCCCCTTTTAAATAAAAGGAATAGCTGTCATCTTAAGAAAGCAGCCAGTTGTTCCAGCACTAATGTGCAGAAATAAATGATTTATTGCTTCCTCTCCCTTGTTTTTCTGATATACAGGACTGACAAAGTTAACAGTAATGTCCCTGCAGTTTATTACTTCCTCCAGAGCCCTTGGTGGCAGTTAATATCAAGGATAATGCTCTGGTTCTTAGTGCCCATTTATTATCTGGTGTATTATTAAGATTATAGGCAAGCTTTGGTAATTCCAGTCACATAATGGATATATATAGCTTGAATCTGAGGTTTGCCCCGTCATTAAATCTAATTATATGCGATGGGGAGTTTTCCATAGGGAGCAACTCCTTAAGTGGGCATCTTCTCTTTTGTCACACAAACAGTGGCGTATCTGCAGTGACAAATTGTTTGTCCCAGAAACACCCCCTGCAGTTCAGCACAAGGTGTGTGCTCCTGCTGAGCCTGGTCACGATGCTCATTGCCCTCTTGCGTGTGCACTGAATCCAGTTGGGCTTCAGTTGTGAGTTTGCTGCTGAATGTTGCCCTCAGTAGTGGCTCAGTGAAGCTCCTGCCATACCAGAACGCTGAGGCTTCTGTCAGAGGCTTCTCTTCTTGACTGCTGCCTTCAGGGAGCTCTGCCTCACTGCTGTTAGTGCAGCTGGAGGAGGTGGGATGAACTCTGTGCTGCACAGATCTTTTCCTCCAGCTGAGTTGCATCCGTCCATCCTGATTGTTTTCTCCACTTTTCTGATCTTTCTTGCTTGTTTCTTTGTCACCAAGGTGAAGATCCTTTGGCTGGGGACCAGAATGACCATGACATGGATTCAATAGCAGGAGTTCTGAAGCTCTATTTCCGAGGGCTGGAGCACCCTCTCTTCCCCAAGGACATCTTTCATGATCTGATTGCCTGTGTCAGTAAGTACAGATATAGAAATGAACAGATTGTAAAGGCTGTATTGTGGATTTGTCTGAGATAAAGGTTTGTGCCAGGATTCTTCAAAAAAGAATGTAGAGGATTTTGCTCTTTCTGAAAAAAAAAACCTGATCTTCAGGACCTCTTATCAGAAGGTGTGAGAAATGCTGCTTCAGAAACAGAAGGTGTTTCCAGCAGGGTTTCCTCCTGGTGCTAATAGATCTGCTGCCTGCGTGCTGACACTCCTGCATGCTCTGTTCAGGAAGGCAGTAGGCATCTGCCTTTGGCTTGGTTGCCACAAGGGGCCATCCATTGCCTCTCGTTACAGAATTTCAACCACGAGGGCAGTGGCAGTCCAGTTGTTAACATTTTTGGTTGTTTCTAAAGGTGGTTATGGTGGGCAGGGGGTCTGTGTTTTGATATTGGAGTAACCTCATGTTACACGGCCTCGCTATTGCCTTGTTGCTTAGAGTGAAAGAATGATTCCATTGTCCTGGTGGTGAAATGGCCTTTGCAGTGGCGGCCTTTGAAGCAAAGCAAGAGATAACTGCTTCTAAAATGACTCGTGATTGTCTTCTCCTGATAAATGCATTTACAGAGTTGAATTCACATTACATAAGAAGAAAAAATCTGCTTCCAAATAAGCTCCCCTTTCTGGGATGATTTATGCTGCCCACTTGTTTCTCAGTAGGCTGCTGCACACAGAGCTTTTTGCCTCACCCCTTAACTATGTTAATTCTCCTTTGAGTGTTGTACAGTTTCTTTTTTTGAACACCCACCTTTCTAAGCTAACTTGAATGAGCTATTGTGCCAGAGCTATTGAAGGAGATGACATCCAGTGCTCCCACGCTAGAAGGGAGCCTGCAGTGAGGTTTTCCATGTTCTGGGCCCTTAGTTGCAAAGGCATCACGCACAGGACCTGCAGCCTTTGGCAGGCAGCTGGTGAATCCAGAAAATGGACTGACCTTGAGCTGTGCTGGCAGTGTGTTGTAATGTTTTACCTGGGAACCATCCCATATGCTGACTTTGGACTCAGTGGCAAGTTGGGGATGCGGTGATAACTCAGTGATGCTCTTTCTTCCTTTCAGCAATGGATAATTTGCAAGAGAGAGCGCTGCACATCCGAAAGGTGCTTCTGAACCTCCCTAAGACCACTCTGATCGTAATGAGATACCTCTTTGCATTCCTCAATCAGTGAGTACCTGCTGCAGAGCCAGCCTTGATATTGCTGCAATCTGAGCGACAATTTAAAGTGCAAATGTCACTAGATGACTCCTGCATCTGTCTTTCCTGAGCTTTTGAGCCTTGCTGACATTCCTCCAGATGTTAATGCCATCTCAAAGGAACTCCAGCAGTGGAAGTGAATAATGTCGCTGGCAAACGAAGCGAAAAGTGATAAGGAGGGATCAGAAATTGCATCCCACGCCAGCGAGGAGCACTGTGTACTAAATAGTATGACTGACATTACTTTTTTAAAGCTGTCCGTCACATCTGGTGGGTTTGTTGGGCGGCCCAACAGAATCATAGAATTGCTCAGGTTGGAAAAGACCTTGAAAATCATCAAGTCCAACCGCAGCTTCCTCCAGCACTGAGGTCTTGCCACCTGGGGTAGCACAAAAGGAAAATGTCCTACCTGGGAGTTAGTACATTTAAATGTTCCCCTGCTGAGGTTGGTAGTGTTGAGTGACGCTGCTGTTCTTCATCACGCTCATCTTAACAGCAGGAACAAAGAAAAGGAGAGATTGCATTGGGATGTGTTTTAAATCTGCATAAGGTGGTTAAACTATAAACGGGGATTTGAGCAGGGCTGGGATCAAATCAATAAGGCTGTTAAAATCTCGTTGGGGTTTCTATTTCATCTCTTTGTTATGCTGTCAGTCTGTCTTAATCTTTTTTTCACAAAAGCCCAGAATATTCAAGTTCCAGGAAAACAGCTTCAGCAGCAGGAAGCCCGAAGCCAACCTTCCTCACTCATCTGCGTTCTCCAGCAGATGATGGTGGTGATGATAACATTTTCTGCTGTTAACCCTCCTCCCCACATCTGTCTCTTGCAGTTTATCTCAGTTCAGTGAAGAGAATATGATGGATCCCTACAATTTAGCCATCTGCTTTGGGCCAACGCTGATGTCGGTGCCTGAAGGTCACGATCAAGTCTCTTGCCAAGCCCACGTCAATGAACTGATCAAAACCATCATCATCCAACACGAGAACATCTTCCCAGGACCGAGGGAGCTGGAGGGTCCAACGTATAGCAGAGGTGGAAGCACTGAGGATTACTGGTATGATGGGTTCCACTGAGGGGAAAATGAATGGGTGCGTGTTTGTTTGCTGGTCAGAATGCTCTAGTCATGCATTCTGCATTGTCTTAAATAGGATTCAGGCATCTAGCCCAGCGTCTCAGATTCAGTATAATGCAAGAGAAGATGTCTCTGCTGTCTCTGGACAGTCATTAACTTAGAAAGTCTCTCCAATCCTGGTTTTGCTTTCTCTGGTTGTGTGGAGTGGCTTTAGTTCAGAGGAAGGATCGCTTGCAGCCGAACCCAAAAAGCTGTGGCATGGTCGAGTTTTCAGGGCAGCACTGATGGTGGGGGGAGGGAAGAGAGAGGAATGCAAAATCACCATTTCCATCCAGCTTAAAGCTCGAGAGGCCCGGCCGTGTGTTCGGTCTGAAAGCAACATCTGGAAGCAATTCAGCCAGCGCGGCTCCTGTCATCTGCAGGGGAAGGTGGGGGAGTGGGGGAAGGAGAGGAGGTGTTTTCTTTCCTACTGGCTGGGCTGATCTCTCCCACTGAAAATGAGGAATGTTAAGTCGTGTCCTGCTTCTCCCCCCACTCCCCAAGTTCCCTCCTCCACTGTCCCAAGAATGCAAATGATTGTTTTCATATACTAAAATAAATATATTTTTTAAATGAAGTCACTCTGGTGACAGAGCTGCCCTTGTTTTCCTGTCTTGTTCCAGAGTAATTATAACTATCAGCTCATTCCATGTGTGTGCAGTGAGAAGCAGTTACTTTTCACTAGCTGCTGTATGCAGAATTCTTACCAGTGTCTCTTTTGGAAATATATATATATATTCTTTTTAATTTACCCTTCATTCTGACATTTCTAATTCATGTTACATATAATTGGATTGTATAGGGGGAAAAAAGACTTAAGAATTCTTAAAACCTTCAAGAAATACACCAACAAAAGTCTTTGTCCTGTAAGGTGGAGGGATTAACAATGTGAAATGCTCAGCACAGTGCAGCGTGTGCAGCAGTTTGCATCAGGATGTAGGATGCAGCATGTCCTGCAAAGTAGTACTGCTTTCCTGAAGGCACTTTGCCCTTCCTAACTGCCCTGATGTGAGACCCTGCTGAGCACAGAGGGGTAAAAATGAGCAGGGAAGGCTACTTATGATGTGAGGAAGAAGCATCTGGTTCCCACTGCAACCTTCCCACAGCCCTGCTGTGCACGTAGCTGCTGGTTGCTGCCCATAGGGCTCCATGCTGCAGAGCATGTCTAAAGGGAAGCCATGCAGCTCAGCTCATTCATTGGGAGCGAAGCCTGTGATGTTTGTAATTGCACTGTGCCACTTGGCTGCTCTCAGTATTTTGCCTTGGAGCTTGCAGGCTGTGTTGCCCTGTGGGTGGACTTGCCATGGAGGTCAGGAGCAGCTTGCCTGGGGCAGAGGAGGGCAGGGTTTGGAGTTGGTGGTGGAAATTCAGGGCCAGTGATGCAGGCATCTTTGAAATATTGCCTTGCTTCAAGCCCAGAGCTTTGCTGCTGTCTATCCATCTGGCAGCACAGAACAGCTCAGCGTTAGCAGCATATTCAACCTACATGCTGGCATTGCAGGGAAGAGGACAGCACAGAGATGCTCTGGCAGCACACCCAGCTGCACTGAGCCCTCACCGTGATGTCCAGCAGCCCCAGGTTCTCCTCCCACACTCCAGGCTTGCAGGCAGTCCCTGCAGTGCAGGCGGGTGCTTTGGCACTGAGTGCTGCTGGAGGCACGTGGGCTTCTCTGCAATGCTTAGCTGTGCAGCGTTGGCTGTATGCGACATTACTTCACAGTCTGCACGAAACCTTAACCCTCAGTTCTGTGTTCCCCTTGGGACCTCCGTTTGGCCTTAAATCCTTCTGTAAACTTTATGAAGTAGCGTGAGGGCTTTGCAAAGGATGGGAAAGGTTGGTTCTGAGGCACTGACTCAGATGTGGATTATGCACAAACGGGATGCTAGAGTTATTCAAACCTTTTACCCCTTCTTTTTTTTTTCCATTCTCTTTTAAAGGAGTAGGAAAGGTAGGTGTCCCTGCTGGTCCTGCCAGCATCTATCTTTCTATAAACATAAATAAGTACTCCTGGTGGGTTTGGTGCTGTGTAAATAAAGATTTCAGGCAGTCCATCTAACTGGTGGGATGGACTGGGCAGCCTGTGGCGAAAGGGAAGGAGGGAGATGGCAAACTCAGACCTGGAAATATCACTGTGAATTTAGAAATAATTTCCCCCAGGAAGTGGCGGCTATCTCATCAGTCACATAATGAGCTAATTAGAGCGGTGGAGATGGTAGCTGGGGGAATCGTTCTGGCATAGCAGAGAGGAGCTAGACCCTATGTGCCATTGCTGTCTGACTCCTAAAGATTTCCAGAGCCCTGGGCTGCAAAGTCTGAAGTTACACTGTTCTGACAGCATACAGAAGCTGTTCAGTTTGCTTAAGCAAATCAGAGCTTGCTTTGGTTGGGTTTTACAAGCTGACTTCAGCATGTGCAAATGCATCCATCCCAGTGGAACCTGGCTATTGACTTCCCAAATGAACGTTCCTGATTATCTTTGATTTTTTTTCTTTTTTTTTTTTTTTTTTTTGGTAAATGAGGGAGCTTAGTGAAACACTGTTTTTTTTTTTTTCCCCTCTGTTGTAGTGAAAGTCCTCATGGAGAAAGAGCCTCTGCAGAGGATGCAGTGCAGGACGTGGCTGCGGAGCACCACACCAGCGATGACGGTTCGTAGCTCCGTGGTTCACTGCAGAACCCACTGGGGGTAAAGGGGATGAAGCTTTGCAGTTTCAGTTCAAAGTTAAATCTAAAATGGGGTTGGAAATCATAAAACATCACGTACAGCGTTTGTTCCCCTTGAATCCTGCACCTTTTGTAAAGCAGCCCTTTTTGCCAAGGGTTTGTCGATTTAGCAGCAGGCCTGGGCACACTCCAAGCTGCTGGAGGATTTTGGAGTTGGAAGGCACGAAGGAAGGATGGAGCCAGAGGCTGAGTGTGCTTCAGCGTGCTCTCCCACTCCTCTCTGTGCGTGCCAGGCAGTTCTCCTCCCGGTAGCTCTGGCAGGGAGCTCAGTGCCTTGAGCTGCAGTGGTTCTGCTTCATGGAAGCAAGCAGACAAAAATCCAGAACCGTTCACCTTCCCCTGCGAAGACAGATTTTAGGGCAGGGTCCTGGTGGCATCTCTGCTTGATAATTTTTTAGTCTTCCTAGGGAAACTCCATTACCCTTCTTGTGGCCTCGTTAGTAAAAAGGGATGCCAGCTGTGGGAACTGCCCAGGATTTCCTAAGGTCTTGGAGTGGCTGTTACACCTCCAAAGCCTCTTTCTTCAGTGGGGGACAGCTGCATGAACAGCATGTGGGACAGAGGAAAATTACATTATTGATGTGAAACCGGTCCCCAGAGTATAACAAAGAGTGTAACTGACTGACCATAACAGGATATGGTATATTTAATTCTTTTTCGACCCCTTGCAGTTTTCTTAAAATCTTGATTTTATTTGTGATGGTCTCAGTTGTAAAGATGGGAGGAGGATAGCTTTTCCTTCCAGCGAGGTGCTGTCATTTTGATCTTCATTTGGTCATTCATCATTTTGGTCTTCAGCCATTTGCTCCATAGGCCTGTCATGCTCCTGTGCTGCCTTTTGCTCTCTCTGCTCCTCCAGCTGTCTAACAAACCCTTCCCGTGGCATTGCTGAGCTCCTGCTGGCTGCATGGTGTTTGTGCACCACTAACAAAGTAAGCCATGTTTGAGCACTGCTCAAATGCTGCAGAATCAGTGCTCCTGCAGCAAGGTTGGTCACTGTCACAGCGACTCCTCACCAGGGTTGTTGGGAGGAAACACTACTGGGTGTCCTTGCACTGTTTCTGCATGGGGTTTTTAGGTCACTAATGCAGCCAGGAGGGCACAGTGATGGGAAAATGAGCAGCCAGAAATGAGAGATTGACACCGCTCTGCAGCCTCTGGAACAGGATGGCGTGGGGCCCCTGTGCAAGGTAAAACTTGGAGGCGTTTTGGATGGAGTTCTGCAACCTCCACGGAATATTCCATAGGAAGTAGTTGGGAGGGAGAGTTTGGCACCGAAGCAGAGGGAGAGCGGGGCCTCCATCCCTTCTGCAGGAGCAGCAAGGGCTCATTGAGCACGGACTCTCCTGGTTCTTTGAGTTCTCTGCGCTGCAGGTGTACTCAGCAGCAGTGCTGTGGTTCGGGTCACTCAGGTTTGAGTTTTCTCCCCCCTTCAGTCTTTAGATGAGAGCTTTAGTGAGGCTGGACCCGGTCCTCCCAAGGCACAGCTGCCATCCCAGCAGCACTGAAGTGCAGATGCTCGGCCACGTGCAATCTGCAGATGCATTTTGAACAGCAAAGGAACACGCAAGGCTGCTAAATGAAAGGAAAGAAACCTAACTTTAGCAAAATTATTTAAAAACGGGCTTTCCAGACTGGCAGGACCTAGCCTGACTGGTCCTTATTCTCACAGCTTTCTGCTCTGGGCATAAGTGTAGTAGGAAAAAAGCTACTGGAAATGAGAGGCTAAAATCTCTCCTGGATGAAAGCCAGAGTCCTAAAAGGCAGATTGGAAACATAAGAAACCTGAGTGCTGCTCTCATCTGGAACAATAAACACTTGTTAATGAAACAGAATTTACAGAACCGCAGCCCCGTCGCTTTCGTAAATGGAGGGGGACATCAAAAAACAGAATTCTCTCTTTTTTTTTTTTTAATAATTTAAATATCATGAATTAAACACGACGAAGAAGCTGGCTCCAGAGGCAAAACAAGCAAGAGGAAAGCAGGAGCCAAAGGCAGATAAGTGTGTGCTTTGGGGAGTCTGGAGCGAGGCTGCTGTCACAGGCTGGGAACTCAGGCAGGCTTTGCACTCATGCTGGTGGCCAAAGGCTGATAATGGGATTGGTGAGGCTGGGCACAGAGTTACCTGAATTGTGTCATTTGTGATAATTCTTCTCTGTCTGATTCAGAAATGAAGGAATTCAGTACTGGGGGCTCAGTGTGGCTGATGGCTCTCCTCTCACCATCAGCTCCTGCTTTGTAGAGAGAGATGCTCTCTGGGTGCTGCTCCCATCCTGCACCCTCTGCTGTGCCCCTCTGGGGCACCCTCAGTGCTCTCAGATGGCTTTACCCTACAGATGGTCTGTGGCCCAGCTACTGCCTGGCTCTGCATTGGGAGACCTAATTTTTGAGTGGGTGCCCCTTCAAGGGGCGATGTGCAGAGCTGTGGCCCGTGTTTGTCCTTCTGACCCTTTCTGGCTGCAGAAGCATCCCATAATGCCAGTGGGGATCTCAGGACAAAATAGCGCATCTCCCTCCTGGAAAGGAACCCCAGTTCTGTTCCCCTGAGAAGGAGCTCTGTTTCCATGGCTGTGCTAGAAAGCTCCTTTCAAGTAATTAGCAGCTGGAGTCCGCTGGGGCCGTGTGTTTGAGCTCATCTCCATTCCCCTGATTCCAGCATAGAACTGGAAGCTGGTGTAATACATACTGACGTTCAACCAATGACAGATTATTATTATTTTTTTTAAGTCTTAAAAAATAATCCCCACGAATTTCCTATTGATTTTCCCCAGTGTGTGAACGCCCACATTCTCCCTCTGCATAACGTGGGTCCCTCAGGGACTCAGATTAGTGCCTGGCTGCAGACACAGCATGGCTGCAATTCACCATGGAGCTTATCAGCTAGGAGCCATCAGCAGGAGCACGTGCTGTGGCTCTGAAGCAGCTGCACAGTGCAATTTGTGGGTCTGCATAGGCAGCCATGGTGTGGGGTGCTGTGTTTTCAGTGGTTCCTGCAGCACTTCCATGAGCACAGCAGCCTCCTGTGGTAGCAGAGCCTGTTCTCCTGGGCTGGATGAATCTCATGGGCAGCAGAAGTTTCCTTCTGAATAGCTGCTTTATTTCCAAAGCAGCTTGGAATCAGAGGTTTCCTTCCCTTAAATGCTAATAACAAATCCTGCTTGCCAGCCCAGAGGTGTAGTTGAGCTGCCTTTCCAAAACCACCACGTAGGCAGAATTTGTCCTGGGCTGTATCTTATCTTACTGCTCACTTTAATAAGGTATTCATTTTGTCAGTGTCGTTTCCATCTGGATGCTTGAATTGCTGTCAGTGGGTTTATGACATAGGAAATGCAGATGTGGCTGTAACGCAGAGATCAGATACGTTGCAGCATCCTCACATTGTAGGGACTCCCCTCTGAATCTTTCTGCTCTCTGCTACCTTAAAGCATCGCTTTATGCTCCCTTTGTGAACTGTTTTGCAACAGGTATAAACTGCTGAATGCTTTCTGATCCTGAGCGCTTAGTGAATTCCTGTTTATTCCTTTCTGTCTCCTAGAGTGTGAGCCCATAGAAGCAATAGCGAAGTTCGACTACATTGGCAGGACTGCACGAGAGCTGTCCTTTAAAAAAGGAGCTTCTCTCCTACTCTATCAACGAGCCTCAGATGACTGGTGGGAGGGACGCCACAATGGGATTGACGGCCTTATCCCTCATCAGTACATCGTCGTTCAAGACACGTATGTTACACTTTAAGTCCATCTGCGAGATGGGCTTGCCTAAAATCAGGTGTGGAATGGAGTGTTTGTGTCAGGATGGGGAGAGCTCATCCTTCAACCTTCCCTGCAAGGAGGGGATTGTATTGAAAAGAGCAGAGCTCCACCAAGGCGCAGGTGTCTGTTTGCATGGTGGCTTTAAGCTTCAGTGTGCAATAAAGATTTGTTCTGGTGCTGGAAGGATGCAGAGCTGGGATCTGCTGGTTGCTTGCAGAACTCGGGCTCTCTGGTTTGAAAAGATGTGTGATGAAGGGTGCTAGCACAGTGCTGTTGTCTTGTATGTGTTTGAGATTCCGTGCTGTGCTGGTTGTGATTTCCTTCCCTCCTCCTTCCCAGTGAGGACGGTGTCTCTGAAAGATCCAGTCCGAAGTCAGAGATAGAAATAAATTCTGAGCCACCGGAGGAAAAAGTGACGGCCAGAGCTGGTGCCAGCTGCCCGAGCGGGGGCCACGTGGCAGACATTTACCTTGCAAACATCAACAAGTAAGGACAGCCTTGTGTTACTCTGTGTAATTGTGAAGGTATTGGCGATGAGTCCCATAAATTCCCTTCCCTGAAGAAGGCTAATGAGCGCTTCTCCCTTTGTTCTCTGCTTTTGCCTCTTCCAACTGGCTCGCTTTTTGCTGTCCTCTTTCACTGTTGTGGCCAGTGCTCATTTAAAACCCCACTGGCTTCTCTTCCCTACCCCTGAGCTGCCATCTGTTCCTGTTGTCCCAAATACGTCCTGTTTTGTAAGCAGAGGATACCAAGAAAGGGAGGGAGATGTGAAATGAAGTCCTCATAACCACGTGTCACCATTCCTCGTTACGTTCCTCTGCTGTTATGTCTCGTTTACACGTCAGTGTTGGGGTTTTGTCTTTATGGGGTGTGGGACAATCGTGCAGAAAGCATTGTCACGCATTGTGTTGATGGCACACCTGGAGGCCCCATCTTGCCTGTAACATCCTTCCATCCCTGCAGCACTTCTCACCTTGCTTACTAACCGTATGCTCGCAGTGAAACAGCACTCCTCCCTCTTGCTTTAACTTCTGCCAACAAGAAGTTGTTCCCATAGCCGGCAGTCAGCTTATGGGCTGAACTCCCCGGATTTTTATGAGGAGGCTTCTTGATCTTCTATTTACTTTATGGCAGACTTATCCCCTAAATCCTTCTGATTATTTGTTTATTATTAAAACAAAAGCAACTCTGTGTATTGTGCAGGGACAGGATCTTAACGTGATAATTGCAGTTTTATGATATTTGGAACCATCAGTTAGTTTAACAGGCTTCAGCAGTCCAAGCCTTTAAAAAGGATGTATTTCTGTTAATCCCTTTATGGACTGAAGTCCTACACTGAGCTCGGCCCTCAGTTTACAGCAATCAGCAGAGCTCTGTTGATATCAGTACTGCTATGTTAGTCTGCATCAGCTTGGGATCCGGGCCTTCTTATTGTTATTTATGGTGTGAGCTGTTGAAGCATGCAGTTCTGTCAGAGATCTATGCAATGAGCAGACCTTTGCTGCAGCTTCACCGCCTGCTGGTCTTTGGTAGCGTTGTGTGTAGTGTTTGTAAGGGTAATGTCCACTCCAGTAGCTCTCCCTTTACTAGGGGACCAGATACTTAGCAATAGCAGCATAAGACTCATTTTGTTGTTTTTTCTTTAGGAATGAATCTTCTGACCTATGTGTGAGCAGACTTGAGCAAAATTAAATCAGATGGTTTCGCAGTGACAGTTGTGCCACCCACTGAATTATTATTTGGATGCCAAAATCCTACTGGAGTTAACACTTTCTTGCAGTTATTCATGGGGCTGGTGCTATATATAAATGGATCCTTCCCTGTATAATGGATGCCAAGCTTCAGACCTATGGCATAAAGTGTTCTTCCGCAGTGGCCTTTGTATAATTGGAATGGAATCATGCTGTCAGACCTCATGGTGCTGGGGTAGAAACTAAATTGTTTGGACCAGTTTACCCATTTGATGTCATGTTTTGGTTTATCTGTAGCCCCGTGTCGATAATGCCTTATGGTCCTGCTAAAGCAATGAAAAAGAAAGCTCTGTTACCACCAGCAAATACTGGAAATGATTGTTGACCTCAAACTATGGGGTTCTTTGCTTGCCAATCTCTGAAAATAACAACTTGATGCCTTGGGCCGGGAGCTTAGTAGACTTATACTGTGTCCTCCAGTCAAAAAATTGTAGCTATGCTCTTCTAATGTAATAAAAACACATCATCAAAACCTGTTGATGGCACAGAGGGTTTTTTTTTTGTTCAGAATTAAAAGATTTACTTCATGACCAATTCAATTACGTTCCATCCAAGCTTTCTGTTTTTGCTATGAATGTGCACAGCTGCCAGACTCCTGTTGTTAGAAGCGTTAAATGGAATGGTTTATAACTTCACTGTTTCACAGCGACTCCTAAAACCCTGGGTGAATTTTGTAATGTGGATATCGTTATGTCTCTTCCCATTGTCTTCTGTGTTGTTTTGGGGGGATATCTTCAAATGACAGCCCGTTACGTGTTCCTGCTTGTATTGACTTGTTTTGCTTTTGTGACTGAAGGCAAAGAAAGAAACCAGAGTCAGGCAGCATCAGAAGAGCCTTCCGTCAAAGTGACAGCCATGGACTAGGTAGCTCAATGGCAGAACCAGCCTCCCCAGGAGCCATAGCCGGTTCCAGACCCTCATCTCAGCCCATTATGAGCCAAAGTCTTCCCAAGGAGGTTCCAGACAAATGCTCCATCAGTGGCCACGGCAGCCTCAATTCTATCAGCCGGCACTCATCTCTGAAGAACAGAATAGACAGCCCTCAGATCCGGAAAACTGTGACAGCAGGGAGGTCCAAGAGCTTCAACAACCACCGGCCCATGGACCCCGAGGTGATTGCACAGGTAAGGAGTGCTTTGCCTTGAAGGCTCTTCTTGAGTAGAATCACAGAATGGCCTGGGTTGAAAAGGACCACAGTGATCATCTAGTTTCAACCCCCCTGCTGTGTGCAGGGTCACCAGCCATCAGTAGTAGATTTGCAGCATGTTGAGTACAGCTACGTGGTTTAATACAAAGTCTGCATTGATCTCCTGTGCCTTCCCTTCTGGCAGTGCAATATTAACGTGCTCCACGTGAGGTTTAGTCTTTCAGCCTCACTCTGTGCGAGGCACTGAGACTTCTTTCAGGAGGGGAAGATAAACAGCCAGCTCCTTACTCCATAAAAGCTTGGCCCTCTTCTTTATTCAGAATTTTGTTTCGACAATAAAAATGCCCACTTCAGAAAGTTACACAGATTCCAAAGCTGTCAGCAAAAAGATTAAACAATCCTAACTTCAAGACTTGAGGAAAGTACAGTATTTAGTGTCAATTGAAAGTCCTCCTGTTGGTTGTGCAGACTTGCCTGTGGTTTGGAGGCGTACGGAGAAGTACAGTCAAAATAAAAGCAGGCTGCTGAGTTGTGCAGCGTTCACAGTGCCATCTTTATGTGCTTACAGGGACCAGTGTGATTAAAAACCAGCTTTGGACATAATGCTCCTCTAGTTTTCATTACCTGTTTGTTTAGACAAGTGCCTTGAAGTGAGGGCAGGCTACCAATGCACATACAGCTGTGCTTCAGTTTTACAGAGCTCTGCTTTTGGGACTGGCTCCACGTACAGCAAGGAAAGTCTTCCTGTGCAGCTGAAAGGGAATGGTGTTCGTTATACTTTTCTTATTCTTTGCTAGTTTTGAGGCAGGTTGGTCTGTTGCAAGTATTCCCTCTGCACAGAACCTGGTCCATTCCTGCTTTTGGAACCATGGGCTGCCACAGCAGTGACTGTGAGCACAAATGCAAGCAGTGTTTTTGCATCTGTGATTCTGCAAGCAGAAGCAAAATAGAAAATAATTAAAAGTCGGGTTTTGAAGAAGTGACAGCTCCTGATGGGGGGAACGATGTAAATGTGGCAGATTCCTGTGTTCCTTGTAGGATCTTCCCTTTCCCAACTGTTGGATGTGCCCGCACACGCATGCTTGCCTTTACCAACTGCTTTCAGTATGTGATGGATCTATCTAAAGCCCAGGAATGCCTGGGTCTCAGGTTACAGGCAGCTCTGGAGACCTGACTTCTTGGCCTCTTTTGGTGCAGAAGTCTGTGGATTTCTAAAGAGGAGGGGAAGAGTGGTGGAAAATTTAAACTGTGTTTTTATTCGCAAGACGGCAGCGTCAAGTCATAAATAAGGTCTGAATAAAAATCTACATTTTGCCCTTTAGCCCGTTTGTGCCAGTGGAGTAATAATACACAGGTCGAGTCTTTGTAATTCATCGTCCTTCCAGGGCTTTGGTTGATATAAATCAGATTTCTTTGTTTTTTCAATTAAGCTCCAACTGAAGTCATTCTGTCCCTTCCTTCTGAATGTTAAGTTCATTGTTTTCACTGCAGAAGTCTGAGGTGGAAAAAAAAAAAAAAGGAAAAGAGAGGAGAGGGGGAGCTGTGTGAAATGCATTTCTCTGAGCCCTACAATATCTGTTCAAACGCCATCTAATAACCATCCCACATTTCCCATGTTGTTCCCTGACTTCCTAAGCAAAATCTGCCTGGCCTCGAGATAGACTTGGAGGCATCAGATTGCTGTCTCTGGTTTCTTCCACTGTTCTCAGGCTGATGTGCCTTCCCCACCCCAGCCTGTGCAGCACAGGGTGACTGAGCCCCTGTGCTCTGAGCTCTGTGTGATGTGGAGGTCCTGACACAGCTGGGAACAAAGCAGCCACTGTTGTTAATATCAGAATTCTTCTGATGTTCGTGTTAATAACTGTAACACTCGATAGAATGATGAGGTGCCAGCTGGAACTTCTGTATTTCTGATATCTTCTGTGTTTTTTGGAAACGTTGAAGTTTTTTGAGTCCTAATAGTGTTACGGGAAGGTAGGACCACATGGGCAGCAGGAAAGCCAGCAAGGCAGCAACAGCACATCGTAGAATCACAAGGTTGGAAAAGACCTACAGGATCATCCAGTCCAACCATCCTCCTATCACCATTACTACCCACTAAGCTACT
The DNA here is from genome assembly GCA_028571105.1 of Tragopan temminckii. Lineage (NCBI taxonomy): Eukaryota > Metazoa > Chordata > Aves > Galliformes > Phasianidae > Tragopan > Tragopan temminckii. The sequence goes on from JAOWBP010072058.1 coordinate 17,920, forward strand.
AAACCATATCTCACAGCACCTCATTCAGATTTCAGCATTCAGTGTCAGGATCCTCAGCCTCTTCCTTTCCTTTGCATATTTCCTCCCCTGAATCTCCCACAAGAATGGGCCCGTTGCACCACGTGCTTTTGTTTTGCTGCTGCATTTTGGGATTGTAGTCATCTTTGATGTCCAAGCAGCATCTGGAGACGTTGGGATCTGTAAAGGACTGAAGTAGTGTTAGCAATTCCTGTTTACTCCCCAGTGGTGAGAAATATTACTCAGTGTATAACCTTATGTAGCATATGTTTGTCACGGGGTTCACTTTGACACTTGAAGATGACCTTCCCGTTGACCTGCCAAGGTGATTTGAGCACTGATGTTTACAGAATGAAGGGGAATGTGTAGTTCTCCAGCACTGAATTCTTCCTACTTATTTACGTGTCTGCATCCCGTGACTGACTCCATTTCATTTCTCTTTTGTGTTTGCAGGACATTGAAGCTACGATGAACTCTGCTCTGAACGAGCTGCGGGAACTGGAAAGGCAGAGCAGCGTCAAGCACACACCAGATGTCGTCCTCGATACTCTGGAGCCTTTGAAAACATCCCCAGTGGTGGCTCCCACATCCGAGCCTTCCAGCCCCCTGCACACCCAGATCCTCAAGGACACTGAGCCAGCCTTCCAGCGCAGCGCCAGCACGGCCGGCGACATCCCCTGCACCTTCAGGCCAGTGAAATCAGTCAAAATGGCCACGCAGGTCAAACCCCCCGCAACACGGCCAAAGCCTGCAGTTTTTCCCAAAACCAACACCACAAGCCCTGGCGTTGCCTCCTCTGCATCTCAGCAGCCTGCTGACAAGTCCTGTACTGTCTGATAAACCCGATGCTGCTCTGTGGGTACAGCCGTGTTGTTTCAGATGAACAGACTGTGCTAAAGACGTTAGAATTCCTATTTAATTGAATCCTGAACTTGTGCTGAAGGTTTGTGGTGAACTGCTCCCTCCTGCTGGGAGCAGACTCAGTGCTAACGGCCTCATCCTGGTGGTGTCCATAAGGTGAAGCCCTTCGTGCCACGCATGGGAAATCCAATATCAGGTCACTGTGAAGCTGAGGAGGAAAGCAAAACAGCACTGAGTTGGATCTTGGTTTCTCACTGATGCCTTGCTCCAAGCGTTTGGCTGCTGGAGGGAATATTTGGCAGCATCATGTTTTGAGTACTGATGTAGTGACTTTATATATATTCCGTGTTTCGTTTATGGCAGGGGAACAATAGGGTAGGTTTTAGTCTATTGCATGTTTTGGTGCCACTCGTTTTGTGGAGCTTGGACATGCTCCTTCTTGTGCATTGTTACGACGTCGCCCGCTGGTGCCACTGTGGTTAAGGGTCTGTCTGGACTTCCACGCCATCCCTGGGTTTTGTTTGTTTGCTGCCCCGTCCCTCCCCGCAGGGCTTTTGGTCATCCAGCCTCATCCTTTCGATGACACGTCATGAAAAATAGTTTCCTCTGGAACACTCGTAGGTTTTGTGGAATGATACGTAATGTGTGTATGTGCAAATATGAACAGTTATGTTCCTGGGGTCTAGGAGCATAACAAAGAGCCCAGTTGTTGCTTATGGACAATCTAGCTGTTTTTCTCCTTGCCTCTCCCGTATTTAAAAACAGCTTCATTGTTTTCCAGTGTACTTTCAGCCCATGGGCTGCGATGTTGTGTGTGGGCTGGGGAGACTGAATGTAAAAACGAGCAAACTTCTGCAATCCAGCATCCTCTCACGGGGTTCCACTTCGTAACGCACACGTTTTGATCGCGTATCAGGATGGATCCTTAACAAAATCCCGGTGACAAGCACTGTAAAACTTCGACCACGAGTTCTCAAGCTCTGTATCTTCCCCCCCCTGTTCCTCACTTCAGGGTGAGCTGCCCTGGGGTCTGCTCTCATAGAGCAGCACTGCGTGGGACGGTACCGTGGCAGCATGCAGATTCTGGAGTGGCTTCACGGCGTGCTCGTGGTGGATGGCATGCTTCTGTAGGACTCCAAACGTTGGAATGAACTCTTAGTACGTGTATTTATATGGCAGGCAGCAAATGCTTCAGCCGCCGGCGGGCTGCATGAGCTCTGTTTGTGCTCTGCTGAGAATTGTCCGTGATGCTAATTAACACTTATTTAATTTTTACAAAGGAAGGCACGCGTGCCACTCACAGCGGTGAGGAGGAGCTCATGGTCCTGGGAGAGAGGAGATGGACTGACCCTCACTCTGCATTGTTCCCAAGCTTTTCTGGGATTTAAAAAGTAGCTGCACATCTGATGTTTTCATCAAGGAAATGCAGGCAAGGGCAGGATAAGAGAAGTTGTTTTCCTCTTCCATTTTATCTTCTGGTTTGAAATCTATAGGTTTCTCACACTTAGCTTCCTTGTGACTGCATTGTCCTGACGATTGGCACTTAGCAATTAAAAAAAAGAAAGAAGCAGAACTTAATAAAGAACAGTTTCTTAAATGTACTTTTCTCTTGGATTGAAGGATGTTCCTCGGAAAAGTGAAGGGGGTTTTACTGTGTCCATCCCCACCTGTACAGAAGTCATACAGCTGTATTATGCCCTGCGGGAGGGATCCCCCAGCGACCAGCCAACATTGCTCTCAGGTTCTGATGGACTTCTACCACCAAGGAATCACTTGGTCTTTTGGGGAATAAGAACTAAACTCGCAATTTTTTTGCTCAGGCAGAACTTTCTGGCATTTACTTTACGTAGGGAATTTTTGCTTTTGTTTTGTTTGGTCGCAAACGACCGATTACTCTGTGTCAAGAGCAGGATCTCTGTGAAATTTACTTTGACTCATTTGTAATGCCTTATTTTCTTTATATTTTTATGCCTAGCATTCACGTTTCTAAGAACAAGTGTCCAGCCGCGCACAGCACATCTGGAGGAGATGCTCTTTTCTGTCTTTGAGGTCTGAACGAGTGGGAATTGAGAGATAAAGACTTCAGGTTACTCTGTTTGTATATGAATTACTGTGCTTATCTCTAGCATCCACAGCTCTGGGACAATCCTACTGCCAAGAGGAACATGCTTAGCAGGATAAACTGTATACCGAGCAACTCAACTGGAATTTTGGTGTGCACTGTGATTGACACTTAAACCTACAGCAAGCAATATGGCAGACTGAAGGACTTCTCCTCTTCTGCGTGGCCTGGGCTTGTCCAGCCAGCAGGAAACGCACACATATAGGGGGAACTCGAGGAGGAAACTTGTAGCTCAGCTGCTTCGCTCCGTGAGCATCCCAGGCTGAGCATCGTTGCCATCGTGGCTTACTGCCATGGGGCACTGGGGAGGTGGGGAAGGAAAACTGGAAATATCGACACCGCCCTGCAGAGCCAGCAGGCATCTTGTGCAGGAGATGATGGTGTGGCTGAGGAAGGCACGGTGGTTTGCCTGGGGAGGCGTCACTCTTACTTCCTATCTTCATGTTCAGAAGAAATATTTGCTCTTCCATGGAAATTCTTTCATTACTTTTATGTGATGTATGTGTCGGATGTAAAGACAAGCAGTGTTTGATAACTGGAATAACGTATGTCTGTTTGATAGTGCTTTGTATGAACAAAGGCTTCTTGTTCATCAGATGTTGGATTCAAGTAATCCAAAGCGAAACTTTTAAAACGAAATACGGTTTTAGGTGAGCAGTCTTAATAGTTTGGGAAGCTGTAACCTCTCATGTTTTATTTCCCTTGTTGGGAACCGAGCAGTGTGCTTTCATGGTTGCTAAACTTCTGCCTCTCTGAGGCAATCCAAAGGCTCTCAGTTATCTCTTGTACGTGTTCTTCATGTCAGAGAAGAACACGTCCCATGTTCTTCAATGGGACGTGAACCAACTCTCTCACTTGATCTGTACCGGCTATTTTCTTGCAATGAAAATGATTAAATAATTAGAGTGCACTGTGACAGCAGAAAAAAAAAAAACCATGTTGTATATGTATGTATTTTGATACCTGTTGAAAAGGAGTCTTTGGGTTTCCTGTGATGAATACCTCATATGTTGAATTTTTTGGGTTTTTGTTGAATTGTTATTATTATTATTTTTTTTTTTTAAGGCAAGATTGTTCTTGCTCAAAAGTAGGTTAAGGTAACCAAGTTCTCATAAATTTATTTACAGAATCCAAACCCTTCAGAGTTCGGCAAGAGATTCCATCTGCTCCAGTTCCTCTCTGGAGTAATATTGAGACTACAGAGGTCTGTGCAGATGGAGTTTGCTGCCTCATTTCTTTCCTCCTGTGTGTCAGAACCTCAGATTCAGTTGAACCTTGTGCGTGCTTTGGGGTTTTGCTGAGCGTTTGAGGGATTTTCTTCCGGATGTCTCTAGGTAGCACTTCAGACCCTTTGCATCCATTTACCTGATAGACTGGAATGCTCTGCGTGCAGAGGGAAGACTCGAGGCAGGCGGTGGTTCTCACAGTGCATGGTTTGCTCATCGGGCAGCTGTGGTGATGGAGAAAGGCCCATAGGGCCAGCTGGAGGGGCTCCTTGGCTGGTGGGCAGCGTGGGGTCCCTGTGCCTGGCAGGATCCGGCCCTGACCTCATGGAGATGCTCTGCAATGAGCAGATGCCTTTCCTCACTGCTCTGTGAACCACCAGCAAGGGGAAGAAAAAAAAAAAGAACATAACCTTGAGGCACTCCCATCACTAACGGGGCTGAATGAACAAACGAGGGCTTTATTTATTGCGAGGTTTTTAGTTGCAGCCTTTTTGTGGGCTCTGCTGGCAGCCGTGGGGCCACGGCTGGAGGTGCTGAGCTCTGATGGGCCGTGCTGAGCTTTGGGTCTGAGCTCACACATCACTTTCTGAGAACCCTCCTTCTGGATCCGCTCCTGCTCATCTCTCCATTTCCTGGTACTTGAAACCAATACTTGACCACAGCGGTGCTGGGCAGGGCTCAGTTCTTGGGGTCTTTGGGTGGACCTGGAGATGCCAACACAACTCAAGGCCTGAAAAATGATCATTATTATTATTTTTCCTTTTTGTGCTTCCTATAACGTGGTCAGAGACGAAAGCGTCGTTCTTTGAAGATGGGCCAAAAAGAGGTGAGGGCAGCTCCCTGCTGTGCTGATACTTGAGGTACCACGCTTGGTACAGGGTAAACTGAGCGGTTTGCAATGGAAACAAGAGGAGGATCCTTCACTTAAAGGCACTGTAGTAACTTTATGCTTGAAGTGGACTTCACCCTTCCTTTCTCTTCAGGCACAGCCCTGTGGTTGAATAAATGAAGTCCAATGGACTTGGACTCGTGTGCGTGTGCCAAACTGCTGGAGCAATACTTGGAGCAGCAGGTTCTGTACCAGACCAGCTCTATGTAGCCAAAACAGGGCCAACACTGAAACCACCTCCGATGCACATTGAACAGCAGCCACGTTATGGTTCGACTGTACTGGAGTAGAAAATCTGACTGCAAAGTCTGGAAACTTCATTCTGTTGGTCCAAAGCTTCAGTCCTGCGATGGGCTCTGCGTTGGGATTTTGGGTTTTGTTAACAGTGGTGGTTTGGTGGGATGGGATGTTCTTGCTTCAACAGTTTCCATTGTTTCATGTCTTCTACACCAATATATATATGGTGTATATATTAAACCGTGTAAAGTTGTACTTTGTATATATAACTGTACAATATGGAGGTACATCCATTTTTTTTTTCCTTTTGGTACAGTATTGTACAGTATTTAGGAGTATATGTGTTGGAAATGTTAAATCCGTACTGGGGCTACGAACTGTATTCATTGTCATTAGCAATAGTTTTGGAGAAATAAATGTTTTGGGTATGGTGGAAACGCTGACCTATGGATGCCAATGAATGATGTATGGAGTGGGTGCTGTGGGTGTGCCCATGGGTGCAGGGGTTGGAAGGAGAGAAGAATCATCCTCGTGTGTCTGCAGGCGGCACAGCCTTGTCCTGAGTGCTGGGCTGTGTGTCCATCTGCTCCTGCTCACACCTATCCAGCAACAGCAAGCTTCAGCAGGGCACACGTTTCCTTTGCAGTGACCTGATTTAAAACTGCTTAATCTTCATCATTTTCCTGGAGAGGATGGGCATCAAACTGTCTGGGAAAGAGGATTTGAGGTTGAGATTATGGATTGGGTCATTATCGTTATTGCTGGGTTTGCCCCCCATCTCAGCATGTGTTTTTCAGAGCAGGGTGAGGGAACTGTGTCAGGGCTTTGTCACGTTGGATTCCCTTTGTTTGGGTTCTAGGGAATGAATTATTTACAGTGAGGGCTGATGTATAACCGAGCTGTGCTGGGGTGACCACGCTGTGTCCCCACATCACTGGGCAGCTGTGGGTGCTCCTCCTGCACCATTGCATCCCCAGCCCTGTGGTTGGTGCCTGAGGACACAGCAAGGCTGCCAGCCCAGCTCCTTGTAACAGCAAAGGGAGCTCCCTATAGAGTCCCCATTGATTTCCAGGGGATGCAGCTGCACGTTGGTTGGTGCTTTTTAAAATTATGTGCAGTTGGAAGCAGCAACGGAGTGATGCGCTGGTAATGGGGTGACACAAACAGACGCTTTGGGGCATTAACCCACTGGCCTGGAGGAGGATGCTATAATCCCTTAAAGCCCTCTGATCCCATCTGTGTTCACTGCTGGGGCATGCAGCCCTCCCACTGTTTGCATGCAGCAGAGCACAGCTGGGATGCATTGCTGGGGCTCTGCTGCCATCAGCCGGTGTGAGCAGTGCACAGTGCTGAGCTGCCACTGGGAAGCAATTTTGGGGCGTCATAAATGCTTCAGTTATTTCTTACCGTCAGCCCAACTCGACCCATGTGTCAGCTGAAAGCAATGTGTGTGGGTTGGAAGTGGAGGAAAGCTTTGCTTCGTGTTTGCTTTGGGGTTTTCTTCCTCCCGGAGCCATTGTTTCACTTTCTCTTCCCTGCTGCGGGGCAGTGATGTGATCTGAGCTCTGCTGCCTTTGGCCCTGTGTCACTTTGCAGGTGTGCAGCCCGTCAGCAGCTCCTAGATGGGTTTGTAGGGCAGCCTTTGGCGTGGTGCAGAAATGGAGCTCAGTAATAATTAGCAAATGATTCAGGTGCACGGTCTGCGTGCAGACCAGTGGAGCACCGTATCCCCTTTGGGACGCATCGTGTGCTGCAGACCCGAATAGCAAATGCTGCATTTCACCAGGAGAGCTCCTCCAGACACACATCCATGTGATCCTAAAAGAATACCTGATAAAGGGGATGTGGGCTGCTGAGGTTGAGCAAGGCAAAGCATCAGGAAGCAAGCGGGAACGTGAGCCAGGTCCTGCAGCAGCAGGGGACCCCGAGCACAGCGCATCCCCCCCTGCATCTCATCCTGTCCCATGTCCCACCCTGCTCCCACATCCCCCCCACCAGCTCCAAGCCCTCTGCTGTGCCTGGTCTGTCCCCTGCCTCGCTCTGGGGATGTCCCATGCTGTAACTCTGGGCTCTGTTCCCGTGTGACCACATCTACGTGCACGTGGGGACAGCAGTGCTGTGACTGTTTGCTGCCATGAGGAGTCCCAGAGCTGTGACCCAGGGTGAGAGCAATGCTGGGAGAGGCCGGGGGATGCCCCGAATTGTCCCCGCTGCCCTCTGCTCTGTGCTGCGCCGGGTTTGTGCTGCTCACGCTGGGGGATGGGTTTGTGGCTGGGGAAGGAGGCAGCGGTTTGCTCTGTTTGCACCTGCTTCCTCTTTGCCTGTTTTGGGCTTTATTTGGGGTGGTCTTACCTGGGTGTGAAGGATTCATGGCTCTGTGGCTTTGGCTCCTGCAGGGATAGGAGCTGCAGTGCTGCCGGCGCTGGGGTCTGCAGGGACATCTCCAGGGAAGGTTAATTAATATCCTATGGTCTCAGGGCGACACATCTCCTCCCAAGGGCTGCAGGCTTCCCCATCACAGCTCTGCAGCACCCACGAAGCAGCACAGCGCTGCAGCCTGCTGACATCTGCACATCCCAACGCTCGATGCTGTGCCCCGTGTTGAGGACACAAAGAACAGCGGTGACTCTACAGAATGGCACAGGGGGGACCACGCACAGCACTGCTCAAACCCTCAGCCCTTGCCCTTGGCTCCCTGCCCCATGCAGCGTTGCATGCTGGCCATGCCCAGCCCCGTTGGCCCTTTCCAGCGCTGTCCCAGCTGCCCGCAGACAGCTGCAACTCTGGGAATTTTTTTTCTCAAGCAGGAAGCTGAAGCATTTCCTCCTCCAGCCGCAGCCGATGCTTGCAGAGCGAGTTTTGCAATCCCGTGGGTTTCTGTTCTGCGGCGGGGAGGTGCCTCTCTCCACCTTGCAGCTCTCTCCTCCCGTAACTTCGTTGCATCCGCCGTTGTTGCGCTGCCGGCCCCGACAGGTCCCAGCGAGCAGCGGGGTTTGGCAGAGCACAGAGCAGCGTCGCTGCCTCCCATGTGCAGGTAGGAGGAGGGCAGTTGTGCTGTGCCCGCAGCTGTGCTGTGCCCGCAGCTGTGCTGTGCCTGCGGCTCTCCCATGCACTGCTGGCAGCAGAGTGGAGAGCGGCGGTGACGGCGGTGCTCCCGGTGCAGGCGATGCAGAGCACCCCCAATTACCTCTGGAGCACAGACGACCTGCTGGGCCAAGGAGCCACGGCCTGCGTCTACAAAGCCCGCAGCAAGGTGAGGAGGTGGGGGGGGACGGACACACGGCCATCCCGGGGCAACCAAACCCCCACGCCCTCCTGCTCTGGCAGTACTAGAGCCGCTTTGGCTTTATTTCTGTTTTTCCCTCTGTGGCTTTGTGGGATACAAGCTAGTTTTGGAGTGAGCTCTGTGCTGTGCGCTATGCAGTGCTGCTCCCCCAGCATCGGGGTCAGGGGGGGGAATGCCTGAAGTTCTGTAAAGCCCCAACTACGGCCATTTGCATGCTTCATGCAAACACTCGCCAGCGCCGGGATGGAGACTCACAGCCCTGCTGTTCTGTGATCTTTGTTCAGTAAGCGCGGGGCAGAGGTGAGTTGGGAGCAGCAGAGCACAGCAGTTGGATGCCCCCTCCCCACTGCAAACCTCTGGCAGCCCTGCAGAAATTTGCACCCATTGAGCACGTGGGTGCAGGGACAGGAAGCAAACGGAGCGAGTGGCAGCGTTTGCTTTTGCAATGCAGGAAGCCAAGGCTGCCTGTCAGAAAGCAAGCTGTGTTTGGGTATCGTTGGCACCTAGAGCAGCAGTGAGGCTAACTGCACTGTTAGGGTTGGGGTGAGCCATCGTTCCCTTTTCCTCTTTTTCCTCCTTCCCCAGAAATCAGGGGAGCTGGTTGCTGTCAAGGTCTTCAACAAAGCCAGCTACCTGCGCCCGCAGGAGGTGCAGATGAGGGAGTTTGAGATGCTGCGGAAGCTGAACCATAAAAATATTGTCAAGTTATTTGCAGTGGAGGAGACAGTAAGCAGAACCGGGACCCTCCCTCCTACACTGCTGTGTGCAAGCAGAATCCCACGGCCCCATTGATGATGGGTGCCTGGTCTTTCTGGGGGGGATGGGAAGGTGGGGGCCATACAGCCGCCCTGCCTTTGCCTTGCTCCCCGCAGGGCAGCAGCAAGCAGAAGGTGCTGGTGATGGAGTACTGCTCCAGTGGCAGCCTGCTGAGCGTCCTTGAGGACCCTGCCAACGCTTTTGGCTTGGCTGAGCCCGAGTTCCTCGTGGTGCTGCAGTGCGTGGGTGAGCAGCATCTCCGTCCCAGAACCATTGGGAGTGTGGGGTGGACATCGCACATTGGGGCTGCGTGCTTGGAAATGGCACCACTGGGTGGTTGGGGAGCGTGGCTTTGGGGAAAGCCCAAAGGATTTCCCTTTCCAACAGCTTTGGGAATGGGTTCTGCCCCCACAGCTGATGATTTAGAGCTGTGCAACCCCATGTGCTCCCTGCTCCTCCCCGTTACCCGAAGTTCCAATTAGTGATGTGATCCCCATTAATGTGCAGCCCCCGCTGGGGTTTGTCCCCACCTCTGTCCTTCTCTCATTTATACAAACACAACTGCTGCTCCCCACCCATTCCCAGTGGCAGGGATGAACCACCTCCGTGAGAACGGCGTTGTGCACCGGGACATCAAACCTGGCAACATCATGCGCCTGGTGGGGGAGGACGGGCAGAGCATCTACAAACTGACTGACTTCGGTGCTGCCCGGGAGCTGGAGGACGATGAAAAGTTTGTGTCTGTCTATGGGACAGAGGAGTACTTGGTGAGTATGGCCCCGGGGTGTGCAGGTGGACAGCATCCATCCGTCCATCCAACAGTGAGGTGCTGCATGGAGAGCAGCAGTGATGCTCAGAGCCCCTTTCAGAGGGGCTTTGTTTTTATGCGGTGAGCTCTCAGCTCGTAGCATCACAGGCAGTATTTGGTGTCGAGGCCATGGTGCTTAGAATCATAGAATCATTAAGGCTGGAAAGACTGCTAAGATCATCCAGTCCAACCATCAACCCACCTCCACCGTAAGGGGCAGTTTTGAATGCCACCCCATGGGGCTTGGTGGGCAGTGATGCTCTGCTCTGTCCTGCAGCATCCCGACATGTATGAGCGCGCTGTCCTGCGGAAGCCACAGCAGAAGGCATACGGGGTCACCGTTGACCTATGGAGCATCGGTGTGACCTTCTACCACGCTGCCACCGGCCGGCTGCCCTTCGTGCCCTTCGGGGGACCCCGCAGGAACAAGGAGACTATGTGGGTACCTGGTGCAGGACAGCACTGTGTCCCTTATAGCTGCATCCCTTAGAGCCTAGGGGTAAGTTAGTGATCCCATATAGCCTAGGGGTAGGTTAATAACTTCATGTAGCCCTGAAATAAGGTAATAATCCCATCCAACCCTGCAAGGCTTGCAGTGCAGCTCATGGCTGCCTGCAGTGTGAGGACCACACATGCACATGATGGTAAAGGACATGTGTTCCATTTACTGTGTTTGTCCATTGCACTCACCCTTGTGGCTCTGAGGTGAAGCACCTCAAAGAGAAGGCAGCATTCAGAGGAGCATGGAATTTTTTCACTCTTTCTTAGGCTGTTCTTTCCCTCTGCTCTGTGTTCTTGCTGTAAGCTGTGCCTATCCTCATCCCTCCCTGCTGCACCCCAGGTACAAGATCACCACCGAGAAGCCCCCTGGGGCCATTGCGGGCGTGCAGCGACAAGAGAATGGCAGCATTGAATGGAGCTACGAGCTGCCCCTCACTTGCCAGCTGTCGGTGTGAGTGTCCCCATGGGGTCCCCTGCACACAGCCGCAGCAATACAGATGTTCATCTCACCTCCTTTTGCTGCTGCAGGGGGCTAAAGGATCAGCTCGTCCCCATTCTGGCCAACATCCTGGAGGCAGATCAGGAGAAATGCTGGGGCTTCGATCAGTTCTTTGCAGAAACCAATGACATTTTGCACAGGATCGTGGTCGACGTCTTCTCCCTGCAGCAGGCGTCCTCGCACCGTATCTACATCCACTCCTACAACACGTGAGGGTGCCCAGCGAGGCTGGGTGGGTTGGGGGGCTCGGCTCCTCCGTGGCCTCGGTGCTGTTTTGCTACAAGAGAACATTTGCAGTTCAAGCAGTGGAAATCTGAGTGCTTTTTTTCCATTTCAGTACCAGCATGTTTTTAAATGCTGTCTTCAAACAAACGGACGTAGTCCCTCACCACCAAGAATATTTTTTTGAAGGCCACCCATACGAGTTGGACCCCAACCTCCAAGCCCATAACTTCTGCAGAACAGCCCGACACAACCCTCTGACCCTGCTGAGCTGTGCTGAGCAGCCAGAGGACATGGTGGGCGTGAGATACAGAGACCGTGAGTACTCCGTCTGAGGTGCATTGCAATGCTCCCCATCCAGGGCGTGGGGTGGGCACCGTGAGAGGTTTGCTTTGGTGACCACCACCCTGCTGGGCTCAGCAGCAGAGGCAGCAGGGTTAGGAGGCTGCAGGGTTATTTTCTCCCAAAGATTGTAGCATGGGTGCGATGCTCTGCTCTGCATGCGGCTCGTGCCTTCACCCACCTCTCCAAAAACATAGATGCATGGAACGGCTTGGGTTGGAAGGGACCTCAGAGGTCATCCAGTTCCAGCCTTGGAGAGCTGCCCTCAGCCTCGGGCACTGCAGTGCTCCAGTGCCTGAGCAGCTCTGGGATTTGTTGGGATGTCCCTCCTGAAGTGCTCTGACCGCTCTCCACCTTTCCAGCGGCTCTCGACTTCCCCAAGTTTGTCCCCAAGGTGGACGTGGTGGCCGACTGCAGCGCTGCCAAGGTGGGCAGAGGAAGGGGGGACGTGGGGAAGCCCCAGCAGGGTGGACACAGTCGCCGTCCCCATCCCTTTGCTTTGCAGAGCGCGGTGGGTGCCGTGCACCAGGTGCTGCGGATCGCGCAGGAGCTGCGGCGGTGCCAGGAGCTGACAGTGCGGGGGCTGCACTGGGTGATGTGAGTGCTGGGCACCCCCCTGCTTCAGTGGGAGTGTTGTGTGGAGTTTCTGGGGGTTCTATGGCAGGCAGTGTTGGAGCCCTGTGTGTGGAACACGTGTCAGGCTGGGAGGGGACTGTTCCCAAATGGGGACTCGGCATTTGAGGGTACTCCTACCCAAATTTGCTGCTTTCAAGTCAGTTTTTTTTTTCAGTCTGGGAGGTGCTAGAAACACATCATCATCATCATCATCCTCATTAGGATTATCACTGTGCATTTTCCCCATTGCACCCATTCCCTTTGGGCAGGAGCCCCTTATGCTGCGTCCTTGCTCCCTGCAGAGCAGCAGCATCCTCACACCCAGCACTCCTCCTTTCTTATTGCACCCAACTCCTTGCTTTTCCCTGAGCCCCACGAGCCCTAAAGCT